>CM029547.1:30492809-30633031 GCA_017141385.1 Sogatella furcifera
TCTTCTCCCAATTAAATTCGCTATCCTTTTCCAATTGGGTAAAAGTGAAAAAATACAATACTGACTTGGAAATGATGATCATTTATTATGTGAGTTGCAAGTAAGTTATCAGAAACAATTTGCAACAGATTCTGGAACAGATTGCTACCACACACACTGCTCAGGCACAAAGTGCTGTATGTAGACCAACAGATAGGAGAAGAAACTGAGTACACTTGTTTCCATCATCTACAGTATACAAAATCTTCTATTTAATAGGCCTACCGTATAATATATAGGTACCTAATAATACAAACTATGTAGTGGACCATATATTGATGGTCTAATTGATCTCTCAATTACAGATTACTCATTACTGTAATGACATACAGTAACTTGAGGGAAGAGATGTGAAAAGAGGTCACGTTCGTGTACAAAACTGGGAATGATAGATAGGCCTACTTCTCAAAAAAATATATTCAATGTCAAGAATTAGCAGAATTCAAGCCTATTATTTTCTAAGCCTATAATTTAAGCCTATTACCAGACTTTCTAGCCTACTTAGCGTACATGGCTTATCAACCATTAATTGGAAATATAAGATATATGCCAAACTTGCGTTAAAACATTAAAACTTTTGCCTCAAATTATAGATCACAATAATTCATCATATTCATAATTCTTGAACCAATATTGACCGAGCTGGAGTCATTATTGATCACAATGTTTCCTGTAGTTTGAAATCAAGTTCATAATTCTTGAACCAATATTCACCGAGATTTTATAGATCACAATGTTCCCCACAATAATTTGAAATCAAATTCATGATTCTCGAACCAATATTGACCGAGCCGCATAGACTTGCATCGAAGTATATCAGGTATCAGACTAGCGTCAAAGTTTGCATGCCCCTCCTAGACAGATGAGTTTTATTGATGGCGGACTGTGGCACGAAACAGCCAGTTGCCTGACCTGGCGGGTTGGGTAAATTCACTATTTCGACAACTCGCTGTTTCAGCCAAAACACCGAACTGTCGCCAGGGAGGTGACTCGCTATTTTTCTGTGACGGGTAACTCGCTGTTTTTGTGTGATCGCGCTGCCTGTCGGCAACTCGCTATTTTCCCCGCTAGCCGCCCACTCCATACAAGACCGTGTCAAAGATTACCGACAAAAAACCCGCTAATTATTAAGTGGGTCAAGAAAGTGAGTGGGACATAATCGAGTTAGTAGCCCAGTCAAATGGTACGTCTAGACGGGTGTTTTAGGAAAGCGGTGCGGAAGTTTTTTTCTCTACGGTTTCATATGTATTTTAGGACGCTGAGCTTGAATATAATATTTGCATACTCCTCAGGGGACGGCTTCACCCCCAAAATTCCAAAAAAACCCTTAAATTTTGTGACTTTTTTGAGTTTTTTTTTTTTGTGAAAACTAGTCAGTTTATCAAAAAATGTGTTCCAGTACAAATTATAGAAAACAAATTCAGCTACAAAATGAGTGGTCACATTCGAAGTTTGGATCAATGACTGCCAAGCTATGAACCGTCAAAAAAGCGGTAGTTTTTGAGCTTTTATGGAAAAAGTCAGAATTGCTCACTTCAACTTGCTACAACTTAAAACCAGATGAGATATGTAGAAAGTCGTTAAGTCATGTCAGAGGCCCTGAAATTGTTCAGGAGCGACCTGAAAACTCTGACACCAGACCTGAGCCAGCCAGGTTACACAATTATTATTATTATTATAATTATTTAGAAAATTCACATATGAGGTGAAAGTACAATCCATTCTGAACAAGTTCCACCTTTTATTTTTCAATTTACCTCTAGGGTGGTGGGAACAGTTGCAAAATAAAAATTCTATGACATTCAACAAAAACTGTCTATTCTATGGTATCACCTTTTCAAGCCTATCTGAAGCAATATATTGACGTTTTTGGCTATTATGTTTTGAAAATGACTTTTGTTATACATTTATACATTAGTTTTTGCAATATTAATTGAGTCTGCTGGTAGTCAACTACCATCTCCTACCCTCTACTCTCACCACTTTCCAACATCCCTATTTATGTCTATCTATTCATGTATGGTACTGTATTATTGATTATTATGGCAAATGCTCATCACAAGAAGCCATTTGGATTCATTTTTAAAGTATAAAGTATAAAGTATTCTGGGGAAGCGATTCAATGACTTTTTGTACCATGATTTAGCATCCAATAGCATGGTTAATAAAGTTATAGACTATTTAAAAATAAAAATCCAAGTGATTATTTTTTATAACTTGATGTTAGCTGGCTTCCAATTGAGGTATTGTAGCCTATTATGTATCAAGCCTCTTTTTTATAAATTTATCTCTATGATGACATAATATTCAAGATTAAAATCACCATATCATAGCATATAAATGGTGTTATAGACGAACAAATTTCAAAACATGAGGCTTGATATACTTAATACCTAATAGACCAATGTTAAAGCCACGCTAATATTTACAACAATCCTACTGGACTTGTTGTAGTCATTTATTATTAATTTGATGAGTTTAAGATGATGGTTTAGTGAGAAACGGTTATTTGATTGAATAAAGTTTTTGACTGTAATCTCAATTGTGATTATGATTGATTTTTAATTTTAATATAAACGCCAAAGTAATTTGATTATAATGTAATGTAACGTACCTTAATAAACTCTATCAAAACCTTAAGTTAAGTGTTATCAATGGATGGAGAAGAAGCCAAGTTACAAATATGTGTAATTCAACCAATAAACTTATCATCATCACCCAGTGTAATTAGTGATTAGATATAGCAAAGACGTCAGCTTTGAAGTTTGAAATTTTAACTAGGAGAATGGAGTTAACTTAAAAAATTCGAGTTTATCAATATAGGCCTATTTGAATTTGAAAAAAATTTAAAGGCTATATTGAACTCAAATTTGTACAATACCGTTCTAATGTTAATATTGAGTTTAGTGACTGATAAAATGTATATCAGTTCTAAAATTATTGAATATCTTAAATTAAATATAACTCTTGCTTTTTTGTCTTTTCAGCGATTTCTACTATTGTATGATTGCAGAGTCTTCCTCTCTTTCCTACAGTCAATTTTTTAATGGAAGAATAGCCTATCATTTGAATTATTTTTAGCCGTAACTATCATTTAGTGATTTATCCTGTATATGACAAGAACAAAGTCTCTTAATAAGATTCTGAGCACCATTCTCAGCTTTGAAAATCAGTAAAGATTAAATACAGCAACATGTTTGCCATCAATTAGAACTATTAGAGTAGAAATAACTTACTTTAGAGATTTTTCCTGGTAAATTTATTTTCTTATCTCATAGAAAATAATGTCTAAGAAAATATACGTATACTCATAATAAGAATAATGTAAAAGTCATTACTAGCAGTGAGGTTGGTTCTACATGTTTTTTTCATTATTCTATCAAAGACAATAAATTAAGAATAGAGCCTATTGTGACACTAGTTACTCTATGCTATTACTCCTCTCTAGTTTAAAGAAAATTGTAGAATGCTCTACTTTTTGAGTAGTAGTGAAGTTGATATTGTGGTAGTTATCCATGTGTAATGAAAAGACAAAATGTTGTCAAACCACTGATTTATTTTAAAATCGAAAATTCTGGATTTTTTATGAATTAAAGAATTAAGAATCCTTATTTTATCCTTTAAATTCAAAAGCAAGAGATATGATTGGCCACAGCTGATCGACTGCGTTCCAGTTGCACAAGTATCAACACACCACAAGACATTCACAGCATCCTCACTGTCAATACGCGGATTTATGAGAGTTGGCAAAACTATGGTGGAATTGACCGAGCTGACCAATCAAAAGTGACACTGTCAATGTCCACACTATGATTATTATCATAGTCTCTATATTATGACGTTTCTGAAGCCCACAAAAACGTTATAAAAATTGAATCTGGGAAATTGAATACTGACACTTCTATGAGTACGTAATCAACTATTTTTGCGACTCTACACAGGCATAATACTATCAATCTTCTGTGCATCAGGCTTATGATACCTACCGTGTATTCTAGTTTCTGGTTCTAACTGACATTTTTACAAATTGAGATTTTAATGCATTATGGTTCTTTTTACTTCTAGCAGATGTTTTTCAAAGTTTCAGTTGCGAATTATAAGTAGTTTTTTATAAGCAAAACAATTAGGTTCTATGTCCAAAAAGACCAAATGCAAAATTCAAGAAAGGTTCCATTTGGTACTTGGGATCATATTGATTTGAAGCCTCAACATAAATTCAACAAAGTTCTATGTGCTACATGGAACCTTGTTGTTGAAATTTACTCTTTCATACTGAGAACATGATGGTTGTGATAGGCCTACGGTACGTCCAAGAGTTTAGCTTCTCTTCATTTTTATTCTGCTCTACTTTTTGTTCATTATGGACATTATTGATGAAGATAAGATACTACTTCGAATGCTTGATATTGATGGGCATAATATAAATAGTAATAAAAGATAACAATAATATAATAAAATTATTCATCATCAGCATATTCTATTCAATTATAGTCTTGAAATTTGTTCATTGTTTTATCATTAAATACAAATATTAGAATTCAAATGACTATATTAATTTGTAAATAGGTTTTATTAAAATTGATGAATAAATTTATCTTATACAATTTAATGTTTTTGTAATAAAATTTACTTTAATGGATCATTTGTGATAGATCAGACAAAATCCAATAAGGTTTTAATCAATTGATAGAATTTTAATGCATTACAAATCAAATCAATCTCGAATCATGTTAAAGGTCCTATCTAAGAACAAGAACCGTGTTCTTATGAGAAAGCGATTTACTAGATCATCATGGTTCCAGCTTTAAGATGGAACATTGTTGAATTTAACTACGCCACAGCCATGTTTACACCAGAATGTTAATAACATTTGTTAATAACTTTTTTATAGTGAGTTAGTTATATAATATACTAGTAGTTCTGTGAATAGTGGACCTCACAAAGTCACCCATGGATGGGGCATTATTCACGAAAGGAATACTGTTGAGTTTCATTAATTGCATGCATCATTGCATGCCCAATTAATAATAATAAACAATGGTTAAGCATGAATAATTCTAAAGTGTGAGTTCTCCTATGTTTAGAAGTATGAATGAATATAGTAATATTTTAGTATGGAAGTAATACCTTTTCCTTTCATATTATCCTTAAAATGCAATATTTCAAGAAACCTTACATATACATCAATGCGCAATTTCAAGAGGAACATTCCTGTAAAATGGCAAGAACCTTGTACATATACATCAATGCGCAATTTCAAGAGGAACATTCCTGTAAAATGGCATTAGAATCTTTTGCCGCGTTTTGTTGTAAATGCGGAACAAACAAACAAGCAAACAAACATGAAGAGAAATGCAAAATTGTTGTCTTGAATCTAGACCTCACTTACGTTCGGTCAAATACGTTATTCAAAAAAGTTACCTATTAACATTTCGGTGTAAACGTGGCATTAGCATTAGAGCAACAAGGTTCCACCATAATTTTAAAAGTAATTTTTTACCTACATCCTACATAATGATAACTTTAAAAAATGTTTGACATATTTTTTATCTATTTAGAGTACAAAAATTCATAAAAACACACATTGAATATTTTAATATCATTCCCTTCATTTACTGCAGTACCTGATTTGAAATTCTGCTCTCTTGAAAAGTTGAGGATTTGGCATAGAACCCTAATGTTTCAATCCCTCAAATTATTAATAGAATCATATTGGATAATACTGTATATGAATATTTGATAATATGTATTTATACTTCACCAACTAAGATAATGTATGAAAATACAATAATTGTTATGACCTTCAGACTATTTGTAATATCATAGTATTTGTCAGATTTATACCTATTTGTTCCTATGAGCTTCAAAACTCATAGGTCGTGATAATAATTTATGTACCGGAATCTATCATGCTCTTGAAATACTCTATTTTTTGAAAATTCTTAGTCTTGTCTATGAAGGCGAATAATTAAAATGTAATCCAATTTACAAGTCTACAAAAATTATCATAAATATCTGACAAGATAATTTTGAAAAGATTATGAAATTGTTATCTGAGATTCATGAATTTTCTTCAAATACGATTAAAAAATGTATAAAGAATAATATTCAATCTTGAATAATTTTGTGATTGAACAAACAATTTCACCTTAAATCGTGCAATAAAATTATAAGTTTGAAGCCTGTGTTGTTGCGTAATTCTTTAATGCAAGGCGCTATATATAGTCCAGTCAATAAAGCCTGTCCACACCGGTAAGCAGCGAAATGGGTTGGTTGAGGTTGCTCTCCACTGAATAATATTATGAACATATTATGTTCTCAGCTGATTATCCTGACAAAACTCAGTATTATTGATTCCCTAATCATTCATCAACCGCCAATTTCGGTAGCGTAACTGAACTGGTGAAAAGTTCCAATTTCTCACAAACTGATAACGTTCTAATTCATTAAATTGGGTAGCTGCTCAAATTCAACTCGTTATTTACAAAATATGAAAACGCAGAATCACTATATTTCAATAACAGTAATCTACAAATAAAACAAATAGAAAATAAGATACAGCAACCCACAATAATACTTGATAAATGAATCATAGAATAAAAGAATTATAGGTACAGTACCTACCTAGTTTCCTCGTTTCCAACAATTAAGTCTGAGCCACTAAAATTAAACAGTGATACATCTGCTACCACTCACTGTATGGTTGTAAAATTCACTGGATTTGAAAAAAATAAATATTCTAATTTTCTTGAGTGGTATAAAATTTCACTATAGATAGGCCTATTAGCAGAGCTTTTAGACATGTTTTAAAATTGAATTACCATATTCTCTATTTTTGTTAAAAATAATAATTAAACAATTGAGTTTTGATAAATAAAATGAAAAAATCAAATATCCTTTTTTAAAACTTTGAAAGTATCATTTTTCACAGACATGTTTTGAGCTTAAGTCTAAAATAATAATGTGAGTATTATTCTTGTCACATTGAAAATGAGCTTAAGCTCAAAACATGTCTGTGAGAAATAGGGTAAGTGTACCAGTAAATGACCACCCACCAGTGAATGACCATTTTGTGTTTGAAAAATCATAATAAGAATTCCATACACATTAGCCAATCAATCAAGAGCTCACAACTAACTATGAATCATATGCTTGCCATCTCACTTCTCATTCGCTGTCACAGAAGCTTGTCAACGCTTTGTGAATCTGTTTGAAGCAACTATCAACAACGATCAACAACAACTATCCATCTGCAATAGTGAAGATCCTAGAAAGGTAAGACAAAATTTGATTTTCTTATTCTAGGAGACACATTTTCATAACTTTATCAGTTTTATCAAGTAGTTAATTACTCAATGATGTATATCAAATGATTTTGGAATGCATAACCTAACTAATTTTTAGGTAATAATGCTGGACATGCATTGGAACACAACCTACTGTGGTAACCAGTGAATGACCGATTCGGTCATTTACTGGATATAATCTAATATTTTTCTTGAACAGCTGATTTCCTTCTATAATGAAGTTTTTGAGCTGGGAAACACTTCTGTTGGGTTAGAAATGCTGTTTCTGGTCTATCCAGTGAATGACCGGGGGTTAAAGTCTTGGAGTCATTCACTGGATTAGACGGTCATTTACTGGATCAAATCAATTATGGATGATTATTTGATCATTGGATGATTCTTTATTGTCAGTAATGAGGGAAAACAGTGGTATTAATTCATAAATATAATATTTTCACTGCTTTGTATGTGAAAACTCATTTTCTTGATAAATCTTTTATTATATATATAATTAATTCTCACTCCAAGAAATCTAATGTTAGTTCATTGCCTTTTTAAAGCACAGCCTATTTTCTTTTGGGTAGCTTAGCCTACCTGATTAAAACCTATAGAATTTATATCAAAATGAAAAACGAGATTCACTAACTATGCCCATTCACAATTTGTTTCAGATGGAAAATGAAGAGGACAACGTGGATCGACCCAGATCATCCAGTCACAGAAGGAAAAAGAGCCTACAAGAGATTTGCGTACACCATCGAGACACTCCAAAAAGCGATTGAAGAGGTGAAGTCAGGAAGTCTTCAGTAATAAAGCATCCAAGGTATTTGGAATACCAAAGGTACACTTATCAAAAAACTCCATTCCGATGGGCCACTTGATTTGAAAATGGGCCCCTCTTCAATACCCACCAGAAGAAGAAAGAAAACTTGAAGAATGGATTCTGGGGAAAGCAAAGCTGGGATTTCCGATGCATCCAGATGAAGTGAAAGACACTGTTGAAAAAAATAATCAGAGATATAGGAAGAGAATCCTTTTACTGGAAATAATCGACCAGGGAGAAAGTGGATGGATTTGTTCTTAAAACGTCATCCAAATATTGTAAAGAAGAATGCAGAGATTGTGTCAAAAGCAAGGGCTCAAGTCACCGAATTGAAAATTCGTGAGTGGTTTAGGGAACTGTCAGAATATCTGAAAGAAGAAGATGCAGAAGATATTTTGGATTGCCCCGAAAGAATTTTCAATCTAGATGAGACCGGGGGGTATGTATTGTCCCAAGTCTGGGAAGCTCTTAGGGCCAAAGAGCTACAGAAACTTTTATGAAATTGCTCCTGGACCCGAAAAACAATGCATTACTGTGCTTTGCAATTTTAGTGCAGCAGGAGAGGCTCTGGATCCCAATGATAGTATTTCCCTACAAAGAGAATACCAGAGACATTGCAGACTCAGTTTCCCCCTGGATTTGCCATTGGTCGGAGTGACAGTGGGTGGATGGTTAGTGAGACTTTCTTTGAGTATATCGCAAATGTATTTTACCATCACTGGTAAAATCTAATGTACAATTCCCAGTTATTATTTTATTAGATGGACATAAGTCTCATATAAATGAGCAGCTCTACAGATTCTGCAAAGACAAGAATATTCTTCTATTTTGCCTACTGCCCAATGCAACCCATTTTGCAGCCTTGTGATGTCTCTATATTCAAACCGTTGAAATCAGCTTGGAAAAGAGTATTCATAAGTTCAAGCAAGAAAACGACAAACAAAAGTGTATCTAGATTGAATTTCGCTCCCACTGTTCCAAGAGGCATTTAAAGCTATAACTTAAGACTCAATAAAGAATGGATTCAAAGCTTGTGGGTTGTACCCCTTTAACCCTGATTCAGTAGACTATACAAAATGTATTCCTGATAGACCCAGACTGGAGTGTAGGCCTACAGAAGATCCAGAGATACAGTGTTCAAAGATGAGTACAAAACAGCTTGTAAAGTTTGGAAGGGAGATGAGTGAGGAGACAAAAGTGAGTTTCATGACTGCTGTTGATAGGGTAAGTTGAACGTGAAATTGAACCTGAATTGAGAATACTTTTCCAAATTTGGAGAAGCATGAAAGAGGCAGGTGATATTCAAAGTGCAGACTGTGCAGTGACTGTTGAGAATGATGGAGAACCAGCAACAACAGAAAAACCTACTGAGGAAAGTATCAATTTATCAGACGTCCTCATCTCTTTTGAATGCGCAGGAACAAACAGGATTGAATGAAAGTAGTCTGACTAGAATTTTGTGTGAGGAGCCAGCTGTAAGAAGTTATTGTTCGCGATGGTGCTGAAGTTGATATACAACCTTCATCTGAAAAAGAATCACAAGACAGTGGAAAATGAAGCCCAGTAGGCCTATCATTGGAAACTTTAAATGAGGAGCCAGCTTTGCAAGTTGTTTCTACAATAACGTCCAAATTCAATGAAGATTCACAACAAAACGATGAAGTAGCTGACACGAATCCATGGAGCAAACATTTGCATTGGCCAGTGACTGATGTGACTTCAAAAGAAAAAACGAAGAATTCAAGAGAAGTACCATTTGCTGTTACTTCAACTAAATGGAAAGCATTCCACGAAAATAAAGCGATGGAGAAAGAAATCAAAGAGACTGAAGCAAAAATAAAAAAAGAAAAAAGAAGAAGCAAAAGCAGCTAAGCAAACTGAGAAACAAAACAAAGGAAATAGAGAAAGGCGCTGGATGAACCACAGAAAAGAAAAGCAACCCAGGTAACAGTGATGCTTACCGTAAGCGCCATTTTGCTTGAGGAAAAAACTTTACAAACTAAATTTGACAATCACAAACCGAGATTCCTCCTAAAGTGTGCCATTGGGTCGTCTGTCACATACTTTTGGATTGCTTATCTTAAGAAGTGTGCTGTTGACTTTCCAATACCAACTTGTTGAGCAACGTTCCCCTTAACGGGGTTTTCCACAAACGTTTTACCAGTCTGAGAATGACTTAGAGGTAATACCCTATTACCCTTGTTTACTGTTATCGCCACAAGTAGCGCTGCAGTCACTTCTCGATGTTGAAGGGTTGGGGGTGGTATAAAAGTCGAAGGTCCCCGACTGCCAGTCTCGTTTTCAAGTTTGTGAAGAGAGGTTAGTATTAATTTTGGTTGGTGCATTTATAGTCCAGTTGGTCAGTGTGATCTAGCATCTAGTCCAGTCGAGTGTCAAGAACTTGATTGTAAATCTTGCAGGTAAGCCTAAAATATTCAATTTTTGTGAATCATTGAGATATTAGTTCTTTGAAATTGAGATTTTATTCTATTATTTAGTTCTAGTCTAACTTCCTAACCTTATTGAAAGCATGTGAACCATGTTATAACCTAAAATTATTTAGTCTCTAATTCATACTAACTTTATTCGTGAAATTAACTTGAGTTATAAGCTATAAAATGTATTAGAGAAACAACAGGCATTTCCCGTGAGAATTTTATTCCAAAATTTAAATAATTGAATATTATGTTGAAAGTCAGGTGGGCTACCATAGAATAAAGAATCTTTTGAATCTAAAAATGATATTAAGAATCAAAGAATCTTGATCATAACTACATTCTTGTAAAATTGTAAGAGATTATCCTTTCTTATTGAAATTAGTAGTGTAGCATAGTTGAGTTATATCTTGTTTGCTCATTATTGAGGAGTATTTTTGTAGTAGCCTACCTAAGTTAATCCTTTACCAGCAGTTGTCAATTTGTTAGTGATCTTAGCCAATTGCTAAGGAATTAGGTACGGTAGGTAGTGTCTTCTATTCAAGTATAAGTTATAGGCAAATTAGAATAGGCTAGACAGAATGCCCCATTATTGATCCCCCTAAACATCGGACACTTTCAACTGACATGAATATTAAGAGTACTTTTTTCCATGGTTCTATTTTTCCGTTATTGGTCGGTTCCTTAGCAGTAGGCCAGAAAAACTAGCTAATTCCACCCAAAAATAAAGTACAAACAAAACAGTTTGAAAAAATGTAGCCTACCGGCAGTACCAAATTTAACAACTTCAGCTTTAATCTTTAATGTATGAAATCGAATCTTTCTGTATTATTATGTCATTAAAATTTTGAATATATATTTTCTATCAATTTTAATTATCGGAAGTGGATATCAATGATCCAAAAGAGAAATTAAAAATGGGTGTCTGAAATTAAGCTCATGATTGTTACATTTTCCAAATATCGTCATAGAGTGACGGAATTTGGCTTAAACTAGTTATTTTGTAATCCATTTGAGTCAACTATTTATTAATGCATATTTTGAACCCGGTTTTAGAAGTTTTCGGTTTAATTCCTTATAAAAGACTTAAGCTTTACCAAATTTCGGCCAGGGCTACAGATTCAACTTAGTTGACCAATAAACTATGGTTTAAATATCAGTACCGGTAGGCTACCAATTTGATGGAGTTTTTGTATGATAAAATGCATTTACATAATTTTTGTCTCTTGTGTACAAAAATAGTTTTGCGCGCCTACATTTTCAATTTTACATTTTGAAACCTATTATTCAAACTTTCAGGAGCTTTATTCCCCGGACCTGGGGGTGAGCATTGGGTGGGAGGAAAGGGGGTTTTAGAAGGTACAATTTTTTTAAGTTTTCGCTTAAAACTCGAAAACAGTTAATCCTTGAGCAAAATGCTCTGGATAGAAATTAAAGAGGACTAAAATCTGCGTCGATTAAAATAAAACGTAGATCGGTCCAATAGAAAATTTATTTACATTCGATTAAGACCTCCATTTTTGAAAAGAAATTCCAGAAAAAATTATCCCAACTGCTGTTAAATGTGATGTAACTCATAAAGTAACAATAAATCCACTTCCCCCTCACTCTAAAAGTTGGCAATCAGTTCAAATAATGTATAAATATTGATATTTAGACTATTTTTGAAGTTTAACAATAACTTTTCCAAAATTGGAATTTCCTCCAAATTCAGTTATGGAAATTGGTTATTGTGATATTTTGATGCTAAAATATACATTCAAAGTAATAACTATTATTAAAGCTGGTGTCTGGAAGTGCATATGGATCATTCCTCATCAGAATACTCATAGTCCAGTCAATGAGTGTTTTTTTAGAGGAAAAAAAATTTTCTCATCGATTACCATCAAATAGACAAGTGTTCTGCCAAAAAGTCCTGACCCATACCTCTTGCTTCCCCCCCCCCCCCAGCACCGCTCCAAAGTTTTCATTTGCAATGGTGTCTTAAATTGAATGTATCTCAGCAACCATTGAAGATAAGAAGTCCAAATGTTTTTTCATCAAATGAAGAATAGAATTTTCTTCATTTCATGTCGGTACCATTATACTCTAGCTTTTGTGGTTGAAAAGTTATAAATCGAAGAATGAAGGAAGCCCCTTAATTTCACCATCTAAAATTTCTATTATTTCACAAGTAAAAGTTTACAAGATTGTTCTGCTGAAAAACGTCCCATATAAAGCAGCAGAGCTTTTTAAAACCTACATTTCTATGTATAATAGTTGATATTTTAATAAAATCTAAAGGGGGTAAAAGTTTTGATAATATGCGATAAACACCATATTGCATGTTAAAGCTCGTCCATTTGAAGAATATCGTTTGGAAAATAATACATTTTGGGAGAGAATATGAAGCTAATTTTTTTCCTCATCAATAACCAGAATATGAAAGTGTTCATAAAAGTCCTAACTCTTACCTGAGTGGCGTAACTATGCCGTAAGACGCCCCCCCCCGCGAGCCGAGTGGGCTCCCCCCTCCTAAGATAGAAACCAGAAAAACTCATCTAAGTTACGATACCTTTGTTTTGTTTTTTTGCATGTGTTAATGTAGACAGTAACTTTCTCTTTTCTCAGACTGAAGACATTCTATCAATATGGCAGCGTAAAGCAAGAGTGCAACTATGCATGCGCATCTGATAATTCTAGTTCAAGTCATTGCTTAGCTACAGTTTCCACATGCTTACGAATTAGAGGTGTGATTCGAATAAGATTTTCTAATTTGAGCAATAATCTACAAGATCTAGTTGAACGTACCAGAGCTTTCCAAATTACACTTGAGCCGCTCCTCGAATTTTTCTACCCCACTTAGAAATTATTAAATTGTGTTGCAATTAAATATAGCTATATTTATTCATTGTATCAAATTTAGACGGGCAACCGATGATTGAAAATTTAATGAATTTAATAATATATTAAGAATGTTTCTGAATCTATTGGAAGGAATTCAGTAGCAAAGCAATATATTTATTGATTCACTGATATCCTTCCTCAAATCACTGGATAAAATCTATTTTATTCATTTCTTTTCTTCAGATGCTGTAAGGAAGAGGTACAGAGAAGCAACAGACGACTCTTTGAAAAATACTGTGAAGACCTGGCTTCAGCAAACCGGACCTCAAATACAGAAGGTAATTAAAAACATTTTACTTTTGTATGTAATGTGTATAGGCCTACATACATGCATATTATGCAAGCATACATGGATATTATAATTCTCTAGCTATTTCAATTTGATAGGTTTCAAAAGGTCAGTATTAGCCTAAATGATAATAAAGTTCTATATCATCATCTATGCAATAATATGGAATGGAATGAAAATATTATCTTGTATTAATATGGAATTATAAGTATAGTAATATTACGTAAGTAATATGGAGATGAAATAATATTATCTTGTATTTCATCTCTTTCCATATGATAATAGAACCATTATTGTGTAATACCGGCCTAATGCTTATCACAATTCCAAAGCGGTAAGCTCAAGCTGCCTGGCTCTAAATGTGCTGCTGAACTGCCCGACTCTAGCTGCGCTGCTCTAGCCACCACAACTCTATTCACATAACTACATTATAAATGTTCACTTTGTTTTAAGGTCTACTAATATATAATAAATCAATAAATTGTTAAATTCACTTGAAAATGAGTAGCCTAAAAAAGTTAAAATTTATAATGTAGTTATATGGATAAGAGACGAGATAGTAGAGCAGTGCAACTAAGCCAGACTGCTCAAGCCATGCCAGCTCGACCCGCTGCTTGGGAATTGTACCTTTGAATTAAAAAAAAATTATTGTACTGTTAATTAAATATGAATTTTTTATTTCAGGCAAGGGAGAAGACATCTAGATACAATGGAGAACCAGGACAACATCCAAGGATGATAAACTTTATGGCCTTTTGTAGAGTATATGACGTGTTTTATTTATTAATGTAAAGAATTAATTTATTAAAATAATATGATGTTTACCAAGCTTACAATTACTTACTCCTCAAAAGCAGTATATTGAAGATGTCCATTCAAAGTACTGTAATGTTGTCTCAACCAGAACAAAAGAAGAATTATTCAGAAATATTTTTCTTTGTATAATTAGTAGTGATGACAACAAAATTGGCAGTTTGCAAATCATGTGTATATGATAATATACTAATTACCTGTAAAACTTATTCACTGCACTTCTCGATTAGACTTCTTTAAACATTGTTCATGATAGAGTTTTTATAATCACTTATAAGAATGAGAGAAAATGGAGAGTAATGATAATATACTAGATACCTGTAAAACTTGTTCACTGCTGCTTCTCGATTAGACTTCTTTAAACATTGTTCATAGTAGGAGTTTTTTATAATCGCATAAGAATGAGAGAAAATGAAGTAATATAGGATATGAACAAAATTTCAGGAATGGTACTTGAACATTGATTTGTGTATGAGTCTCATGTAATATTCCTATTCTAAGTATGCATATACAAAACAAACGTGTGAGTATATTTGCTTCTTTTTGCACCTGATTCATTCGCCACTTTTAGTGTGAACAACTATATACTCAATAGAAATGATGACTTCTAATATTAATTAGGTTTTTATGCTATTGTACAAAAATTTTTAATTGAAAAGTTATTGGCATTATTTTGAAAGAAAGTACAGACAAATATTATAATATATTTACCATTTTAGATTATAATAATACAAAGTCTTGTGCTATATGGTATAGAATAAATGAAAATTATATAATTTCATAACTCACATTCATATTCATACTGAAAATTTCATATTCTATACTGAATAATACAACTTATATATAGGTTAATTTCATTAAGTTCAAGTTATCCATCAGTTTACCAGGATGAGTGTGTCACAGGCCTGCTACAAATAGTGTGTCACAGGCTTGCTAGGAATGGTGTGTCACAAGTCTGCTACAAATGGTGTGTCTGAGCTTGGTAGGAATGGTGTGTCACAAGTCTTCTGATAAAGAAGACTTGTCACAATGTATTCGAAAGGGTCAACTAGGCAACTTGGCGTGCTAGCCTTCCGTAGGAGTATTTGTTCCTTGCCTCAAGACATGTAACAAGTGTGTGAAGGTTTGAGGGAGTTTCCCCGCGACAAGCTTGTCACATGTTAAAAATCCTGCCTGGAAAGAAACTAAAAACTCAAGACCTACCAGACTTGACCCTGCCACCTTCAACATCATCTTCTAATCTACCAAGAAGAATTCTACCAAAACCCACCAGTACTGTGACAAGAGAGGATGATAATGAATTCAATGTTAATGATTATGTTATTTTTAGGTATGAAGGTACTCCTGAAAATAGAACTCCAGGTCAGATAATTGAGAAAAAAATATCGATACAAAATAAAGGAATTTGTAAGACTGGGGAGAACTTCCTGATGGTATTCTCCCATGACAAAGAACAATTGTGGTATGATGAGTGTGAAATAGTAAAAAAATTCACCCTCCAGAGGATAAAAATGATGGTTTATTTGTATTTTATGAATTCATTGAGTTTTAATTTTGAACAGGCTAGTCACTTGAAAATTTTTTAAATTTCCATGTCCAATCTATTTTACTTTTTGTAAACAATATAACTTTTTGTATAATGTAATTTTGTTCATTTGAAAAAAAATTAAAACACTAGGCCTACCAATTCTCAATTACTGTATTGCCTTATTGCTAGTGAATGACCGATGTGTGAATGACCGGTCATTCACTGGTTCTGTATGGGGGTCATACACTGGAACAACCCCGGTCATCTTTTGGTTTACTGACTTGGGTCCATTAATGATGTTTAGAGGGATTCATTTGATTTTTTTAACAATTTTTGACTGGTCCAAATGAGAAGTGAGATTATTGAAAAGAAAATGACGCTGGTTCCATAAGAAAGAATGGGAGTAGACGATTGTTTCAGGAGAAAAAAGTGAGTAACATGTCTTAATCGGTCATTTACTGGTTCACTTACCCTAATACTTAAAAAAGGTTATATGATTTCTTCATTTTATTTATTAATTATTTTAAATAGCCCTAAGTTTAAAGTTCAATTCTCAATTGAGTTTTGCTATACTTCACTATTTGATGAATACTTAGGAAGTAGTAATTGCCGCATGGTACCATATATTTTTCTCAAATATTTGATAAGGACCTTTATTATTAATAAATGTACAGTATTTCTGAAAATTTTCAAATTCTTATCAAAAGAGAAGTTTTTCAATTGCGTAGGTAGAATAGATTTTCAAAGAAAATTTATTCAACTCCACGGTTGATCCCTTTGCAAATGATTTTCGACCTCATCCCTTATTCATACATACTGCCAAAAGTGAAAAAAGGTACCATATTGAAGTAAAATGCTGTAAGCGAGAGCTACTTTGTCAGAAAGGCCTTATATTCATTTTTCACATTTTCTCTAGTTACTCTGTCCGGCGACAAACTAACAGTATCAGTACATGAATTTATTTATTTCTACAATTTCAATAATTATTATCATACTGATCTTCCCAATTCTAAACGTTTCTAAATTAATTTAAATTTTAAGTATAGTAATGTGAATAATAATAATAATATAGTATTTATGAAAATTTATTGGAAAACTTTCGATTACACGGTATCTTGGCTTATAGGCCACATAGAGACTTCTGGATTTTACTAACTGATTGCTGCCATCCAACACTACAATTTAAGCAGCAATTTTATTGGTGTTGTAGTTATTTAAATGGATACCCATTCTTTTTTCCACTTTAAAATTTAAAACTCAATAAAAATCACTTATAAATGGAAATAAACTTACTTACATAGTAGTTACTATAGTTTCGACCTGTTGTGTGGTCATCTTCAGAGTCCATAGTAACTATAGTAACTACTATGTAAGTAAGTTTATTTCTATTTATAAGTGATTTTTATTGAGTTTTAAATTTTATTGGATTCGGTATTAATTAGTTGTTAAATTGAATAAATTAAATTTAAAGTGAGTTTAGTTTGCTTGTATATATTTACCATGCAAATGTGTATATATGTATGTATCTGTATATATGTATCTATGTATCTTGTGTATACATGTACCGTATGTATCAGTAAATCACGTGTTTGGCGAATTCCATCATAACTTTAATTTTTTTATTTTAAAACTTTTTAAAATGCACTAAAAAGAAGGAATTGACTTCTTTGATCACACTATTGGTTAATAGGAATTCTTTCTCTCATACCTGTGAATATAATAAAAATATTATTATTACCTCTAAATAAATTACCATATTCAAGTACAACTCAAACGATAAAAAAAGGTGTGGCTAAAACTAAGTAAACCTTCATTATCTATAAAGTTAAAATATTTTCTGAAGAAATACTTTAAAACTATAGTTTCAAGCCACACTTTTTATAGTTTAAGTTGTACTTGAATACTTTATTCAGAGCTTTATAAATAGGTACTTTATCTATGAATAATTTATTTATTTATGAATACTTTATTCATATAGTTTATGAATTGAGTTCTTGTTATAGCACAATGTATAAATTTTAAAAAATATGTAAGTTACTCCTATTAGGTTATTATGGTCTTAACATGTATTTGTTAACTCAAGTTCAGTGTAACTTCACAGAATAGTTTATGAATTGAATTCTTGTTATAGCACTATGTATGGGCTAATAGGAACCTACCACGGATACTATAACACCGTATTCCAGTATCAGTGATAGGTAGCCTACTGTATAAGTAATTCACAGTTTTATAGGCCTAGTTACCGGTAGTCAACATAAATGTAGGCCTAATTAATTATAGGCGCATATTTTTATAAATATTGTATGCCTATCTTGAGTTGTGTAAATATTAAATTTTGTCAATCCTTGGCCTGAATGTTTTGTCTTCTCCCAATTAAATTTGCTATCCTTTTCCAATTGGGTAAAAGTGAAAAATACAATACTGACTTGAAAATGATGCTCATTTAGTATGTGAGTTGCAAGTAAGTTATCAGAAACAATTTGCCACAAATTCTGGAACAGATTGCTACCACACACACTGCTCGCTCAGGTGCAAAGTGCTGTATGTAGACCAACAGATAGGAGAAGAAACTGAGTACACTTGTTTCCATCATCTACAGTATACAAAATCTTCTATTTAATAGGCCTACCATATAATATATAGGTACCTAATAATACAAACTATGTAGTGGACCATATATTGATGGTCTAATTGATCTCTCAATTACAGATTACTCATTACTGTAATGACATACGGTAACTTGAGGGAAGAGATGTGAAAAGAGGTCATGTTCGTGTACAAAACTGGGAATAGATAGATAGGCCTACTTCTCAAAAAAATATATCCGATGTCAAGAATTAGCAGAATTTGAGCCTATTATTTTCTAAGCCTATAATTTAAGCCTTTTACCAGACTTTCTAGCCTACTTAGTGTACATGGCTTATCAACGATTAATTGGAAATATAAGATATATGCCAAACTTGCGTTAAAACATTAAAACTTGTCTCAAATTATAGATCACAATAATTCATCATATTCATAATTATTCTTGAACCAATATTGACCGAGCTGGAGTCATTATGGATCACAATGTTTCCTATAGTTTGAAATCAAGTTCATAATTCTCAAACCAATATTCACCGAGTTTTTATAGATCACTAATGTTCCCACAATAATTTGAAATCAAATTCATGATTCTCGAACCAATATTGACCGAGCTGCATAGACTTGCGTCGAAGTATATCAGGTATCAGACTAGTGTCAAAGTTTGCATGCCCCTCCTAGACAGATGAGTTTTATTGATGGCGGACTGCGGCACGAAACAGCCAGTTGCCTGACCTGGCCTGCCGAGCTGCGATAGCCAAAACGTAATTTCGCTATTTCTCAAAAAACACGCAGTTGTCTAAACAGCGAGTCACCTCCCCAGCGACAGTTCGGTGTTTTTGGATAAACAGCGAGTTGTCAAAATAGTGAGTTGCCCCGTCCCGACCTGGCCTGCCAAGCTGCAATAGCCAAAACGTAATTTCGCTATTTCTCAAAAAACACGCAGTTGTCTAAACAGCGAGTCACCTCCCCAGCGACAGTTCGGTGTTTTTGGATAAACAGCGAGTTGTCGAAATAGTGAGTTGCCCCGTCCCGGCAGATCATTGCGACTGGGTCGTGCCAAGGAAAATGGTTCAGCCGCAGCCGTATGCGTACATTGCGGCTGACGGTCGTTACGTTCCGCACCAGCCAAATCGTACCTTTAAAAGGGGGTAGACGCACGGTCCGCCATTCTGTGGTCAACTTTAAGCGCCAGGTTTGAATTCATTCAATTCGACAGTCAAACATATGATTATTGATAAAAATTATGTTAGAAAAAAATAATACTCACTTCACAGAGCATTGAATTTCCAGTCTGGCAATTTTTAAGTCAAAATTTGAACCTTTGATTCATCTTTCTGCATCTGACAAATTTGTTTTTTTTTTTTAATTTCAGTTTATGATAAAAATGGTTATATTTTTGCAATTTGATTCTAAGCAATATGAACCATTTTATAGGACAAATCAACCTCCAAGATTTCAAAACAATAACTAATTCATTTGCTCAACTTGATAAACATCTGTTGATTGTCTCTATCATCAAAAATATTTATATGAATTCAAACCTAGCGCTAAAAGTTGACCACAGAATGGCGGACCGTGCGTCTACCCCCTTTTTAGTGCATTTCATTTGAAAAAATGCACTATTGGTCTTGCCCTGACAATCGAAAATTTATGATGTGATATATTTCTTACACGTTTCCGAGCCCCTAGAACACGAATCTGATGTCCGTTCAAATTCATATATCTCTATATATATATTTATATATGTACAGTTTCTTGTTAACACGATAACTCCCGAAGGGCTTGTCGGAGAGCGACCAAATTTTGCACAAAAATCATTAGTGTTAATATCTCGGTCAAGTTCGTTAACCAGCCAAATTGGTCCAAGGGTAGGGGGTGAAATTAAGGGATGAAAATTTTGAAAAATCACTACAAATCGACCAATAACGTGATCGTTTTGAAAATTGGTGGGTATAATACCCTTTGAGCCATCAACGATCAAAAATGGCAGAGAAAATGGCGAATAACACAATGCCAAAAATTGTGTTTTTCGAAAACGGCGCCTTTGAATTCATACCCTGAATAGCTCATTATAAGTCATATGATTTGAGCCATCATAGAATTGCATTTGAAATGCACTCTTTCCGACCGCCAGCTGCCGGAGTGAATTTTTATAGAGCTCTAGTCAATCCTAGCTCTGCCTACGTCATCGCAAGCTTTCGGAAGACTGGATTTTCGGAACACTGGTGTATCCTCGATCTGAACCAGGACCACCTAAATACCGGACCTGCGCCTGTGTGAAAATTTAGGTAAAATGGCGCCGATATGTGGTGGAGTCTCAACTCAGCTGACACTGCCATGCTGTCATCAGTATTAAGTATTTAGTTGTAGTTAAGTGAAGTTTGTTTACAATATTGTCACGGTGAAGTTTTGTGAGTCTTATAATAAATTGATTGATTATCATTCTATAATTGATTATTTAAGATGTAATAGAAATTCAAATTAGATTTGTTTAGTATTCAAAGTGTGTAGTAAGTGTTAAAGTATTCAAAGTGTAAATAGTAAAGTTTTTAAAATTCAAAATGTATAGCCTAGTGAGTGTTCAGTATTTGAAGTGTAGCCTATTCACTGTTCAGTGTTTCGATCAATTTCCTTAATATTCAACCGTAGATTACTCATCTGCAACTCAACATTTAACCTACAGCAACATGCTACAATAAGTATGAACAGTTTTAATCAAACATGCCTAGAAATTGTTGTGTCCGTGGGTGTAAATCAAACGATTATAGAAAACCCCCTTTAGTGACAATATCTAATATTCCAAAAGAAATACAGTTGAGGAAAAAGTGGACAAGGTGTATCCATAGAAAGATTATGAAGTCACTAATAATTTGGTTGTGTGTATCAATCATTCTAGAGCATCAGACATTATTGAAGAAGACAAGTTTTTGTGTAAGGATTGTTCTTCTGCTTGACTGTTCCAAGAAAAAATTAAAACTATGTGATTGTGCCTTTCCAACAATTTTCAAAATCAGCCTTCTTACATAGTAGTGAACCTGCCTCAAAAAAAAAATATCCCAAGGAACAACTGAATCAGGCATTGCTCCGTGATGAATTCAATTACAAGGAGTGGACTGAAATAATGGGTTTTGAGGGGCTCAATTCTGAACTGAAGAACAAACATGTAGATCAATTACTGCAACATGAAGAATAATAATCAGTTTTGCCCAAGCAAACAAAGTTGCAAAAATTGAGAACATTGAATTCTTAGGCTAGAATACAATTAAGATAATTAAGCTATGTGCATGTGAATTCATGTGATGAGAATAAATAAAGTTCTGTTACCCTATCAAATAATTACTTCTTCTTTAATAAAAACCTTATTTGAATTCTTAAAAATTATTTCAAACAGTAATAAGTTATTAGAGATAGCTGGAACCTAGCTGATGGCAGTAAGTTAGTCCACCACATACGGCGGCCATCTTGTTTGCACACTCAGGTCCGGTATTTAGGTGGTCCTGTCTGAACCTACTCACGAAATATCAATATTTTCTACCGATTGGTTCTCAAAAAAAAAAATGTAGAAAACACCAAAAAATGATAGAAAAACTCAAATATTTGGCATATCCTTATGAAGTTCCAAAACCCGTTCTTAGAACGCGTCTAGAGGTCCAACTGATCATGTCTGTCAAATTTAAACGCATTCGGTTCGGTAGATATTTAGTTCTGCTGATGAGTGAATGAATGAGTGTCATTTCGCTTTTATAACGGGTGAGTAACGGGAATCGAGTAGTTTTAGAAGCGGCTGCAGTCAGCCATTTTGAGAGGTTTAGGGCATGAGACGGGTGCATTCTATTCCTAGTTTCATAGCATTTTGATGCTATGTCCATGTCTAGCATCTAGATGGTAGATGCTAGTCCATGTCTCCGTGGACACTAGAGCAACGTATGTTTGCACATCGCTGTTTTGTTAGAAGTGGTGGGTCGGTAACTGCGCTTCAGCACAAATTCACTTTTTGGGGGTAATCAGTTAAATTTAATTTCTCACTAATGCTATCTTGTATGCATGAAAATTGAATATTGTAAAATCCTTCTCACAGCAGTAACTAATTTGGTGTTCAGTTGCATGAAGCATTGCAGAACAATATGGGCTTCAAATCATTGCTTTTCTCACTACTTCCACACATTCTCTGGAGTACGCTCAGTTGTTTGAGGCCAGGTGTTTTATTTCCATTTTTGAGCCAGTTGGCCTTGGTCAATTATTAGATTATTAACTCAATGTAAGGTTGTCTCGCGCAGGAACAGAGTCATTTCAATTAATGTTGATGGAATTCATGCTGAGCGCAGTTACTGACTCACCACTTCTAACAAAACAGCGATATGCAAACATACATACGTTGCTCTAGTGTCCACGAATCCATCGACATAGATCCATGGACAATTGGACATAGCATCAAAATGATGCACCCAAGATAGATTGCACCCGTCAAATGCCCCAAACCTCTCAAAAGGCCGACTACAGGCAGGCACTTCTAAAACCACTTGATTCCAGTGACTCACCCTTTATACAGAGATATAGTATTGCATTATGAGTGTATTTTATAAAACATTATTTTAAAAACCTACCTTTTGTTAAGGATGTTGAAATGCAATTTTTGTTGTCTGATGGATGAATCGCTATATTTCCAACAGTTTTATTTATTGCCTGATAAAATTTCCAAATTAATTGAACAACATCATCAAATGCAATTGGTAAAATTGGTGCAATTGGTGTATGATGACAGTTCTATGGAGTGAACAATATTGAAGGTAGATCCCTTGTTTTCTGTATAAGAGTTGTATAAAGTTAATGTGAACGCTGAAATATGTACAATCAATATTGAAGACGCCCATTTCGTTGTTTTATTTTTAGTGTCATTGAAACGATCAGCAATATAAGTTAATTTGGAAATAAGTATGGTATATCGATTGAGTAATTTTGAATAAAGAAGATAATTGGTTATACTAAGACGCATCATGGAAAATGTTCGTAAGATACGAGCCACAACCAAAGTCAGTTGTATTTTACTTTCATAGAGGAGACTGAAATATTGTTGAAATCTGATACTGAGCACAAAAATGCGAAAGGCTAATGACAAAAAACAGTAATAATTGTAAAGTTTGGAAATCTTATTGCCAGGATCAAGAATCATGCACTCAAATTTTTCATTAGTCATAAGTATACTGATACCAAGAAAACAAAAAAAGAAGAATATTGCACATCGAATAATATTCATTTTGAAAAGTATATAAGAGCTGTGAATAATAGTCGATTGCTAGATGGAATGTAACATGCTTTTAATATCCTATTGATTGTTACGGATTGAGATTGGTGACAAGGTTTAAAAAAACGTGTTTACCCTTATTAATATATATCAACACTTTGACAGTGCCAGTGAAATAATAATTTTATAGTTCTGAAGGAAATTTCACGTGATGTCATAGCTTCTCTTTTGATTTCAGAATAACCTTTTCAAAGCCTCATTTTCAAGAGCTTTTACTTACAAGTGATTAACTTTTTAAAGTAAATTTTCACAAAAATTTACTTTTCAAAATATAACTCCCACAAATTTTTAAAGAAAACAAGAATATTTTTTTTTTAAAGTTTAAAGAGAATGAGGCCTAAAAAAGATTATACAGTACTTTTGAAATCAAACAGAAACGTAACATCACGTAAACTTTCCTCCAAAACAATATAGTTTATTTGAGAGTAGCCTTCCTTACTGAAATGCTCAAGTTATAGGAAAAACTCAACTAACGTGATTTCTAAAATTTAAACTAGCTTGTTTCAAACTAGTGTGATCTGGGCCGGTTGAAAAAGAAATTGACATCAGTCATGAGGTACATATCGGGTCCGGACCGCAGTGCAATTAAAGTTGAAAGAGGCGTATGAAGGTAAATCAGCAACTCAGACTCGAAAATAATTGTAGCCTGATAGCAATACATAGGAAAAAATTAACGCTTTCATCTTAACCAATCATAATAGATAGTTTTAAATTTACCAATACACAATTCAAGTAAACAAGATTTTTGACACCTGGTAATAGTACAATATTAACAATAATAATACTTGCAAAATTAACTGTAGAGCTTCAATCTAAAATTAAATCTGCCCAGTTCTAATCTAAAATTGGAAAAGTGTTAAATGTGGAGAAACTGTGGTACTCAATCAAAAACGAGTATACGAGTTGAAAGTAGAAATATTACAGGAAACTTGAAATAAAAGTAATGAGATTTACGATTGAATTATACTTGTGTAATGTATTTTTCTTACAATTAAGCTCATTGTTCTAGAGAGTAAAACGTATAAAACATGTTTACATTTTTAATATACAGCTTAATGTACTCACCAAACTTAAAAAGGGTGTGGATAGAGGCAGAGAAGTTTTAGTTTAAATAAGAATACAGAAAAAATTATTCGACAAATTCTCTTTTAGAAATATTGTCACGCATCGAATGACATTGTTTCTGCTTTGTCAGTAAACACATGCGACTACAAATATCCCTAGAGAGAAATGATCAAGATGTCAAAGTCTTTAGACCACATCAGCCTAATCCACACAATCAAGGTGGGTAGCACCACAAGACGCATCATGGGAAATGAATGTTCATCTTAAATTCAAAATACATTTTCAACAATATGCAAACGCTGTTGAAGCTTAATTCTATTACCGTTTGCCAAACCAAAGTAACAATATTAATTTGCAAAATCAAACTAATACACAAAAGTAATTATGTTGCAAATACATATTGCATATTGTAGCTATATGAATTGTCCGTATACTTACACCTAAAATCCATAAGACAATCAAGTTGAACGAATTTCAAAATTTGATTAATAAATTAAGCTTCTCTGTTTAAAAACACCCCTTAAAAGAAGTTTTGAATAGTTTTTTCATTTTACAATAAAATACTACCCCTTAAACGTTGTTCAACTTGAATCTTTCTGCTCTCAATTTCTTCTTTTCGTCTTGACTGGATTTATCGGTAGCTGAAGGAGTACTGTTGGCAAGACCGAATCGTTCTGCCCTTGATTTCTTTTTATCATTCAGTTCGGTCTGTGAAAAGAGAAAGGCATTTTAGTTAAGAAAATGATAGAAATGTATACTTGATGGAAAGTAGGATTTTTAAATCTAATTAGAAACATTCAAATAGATTCAAATTAATGGAGTGACAAAAATTTCATGATTCAAATACATTCTATTTGGATATTCACTCACTTCCAGTTCTTTGATTAGTCCTACATATTTGTTGAACAGAAATTGTTTCAATGATATGAACTATGAACAATCATATAACATGAAAATAAATTACTATTATAATATATTGCTGTTATTTAAAGAAAAATTTATCCTATTTTAAAGAATCTAACAATCTAAATAATCTTTTGCCATTGGCTCAACAGCCCTAGGCCTGCCAGCTGGTTGCCAGTTTCATATTCACTCCACTATACAGCGGAGGTGAATATGAATAATCATCAACCAGGATAGAGGTACCGTGTGGTAAGCACGTTGATCCTCTCAACCATAAGCTAGCTTCAGTAACCAAGTGACGCTACAGAACACCTCTGAATAACATCCAGTTTATCAGCTAGAGTGTAATACAACAATTACTATTGCTCCAGAGACGGGAAACGACTAACTACATTTACTAATTACAGCCAATCTCCCAAGGAGGTTAAAACAATCTCAGTAATGCATTTTGAAAACTGATTTCTATTCTAAAGATAGCTTGGGAAGATTCCAAGCGGCAGCTCGAGAGGGCCGGCTCCAACTACGCAGCTCTAGCTGTCCGGCTCTAGCCATCACAACTCTATTCACATAACTATATTATAAGGGCTTTGTTATTAGGGCTAATACTAATTTATAATAAATCAATAAATAGGGCTAATACTAATTTATAATATATCAATAAATAGTGAAATTTACTTGAAAATGACTTGGGGTGAATTTCACTATTCATTGATTTATTCATTATACATAAGTAGCCCTAATAACAAAGTGAACATTTATAATATAGTTATGAGAATAGAGTAGTGAGAGCTAGAGCCGGGCAGCTCGAGCAGCGCAGTTAGTTCCGGGAGTCTCGAGTTGCCGCTTAGGAATGCTACCTTAAATCTGAATTTGTTAAAAGACTCTCTGACAACAATGCTTGACATAACTATTTAGTAAAGATACGCCCTTTTTAAATTCTAAAGCCATGAGACACTGAAACTTTCAAGATCACCTCATTTCTAACCTTAATCAAGAAATACTACCTCTACTGTCTACTTGAAGGTACTGTAGAAAGAGAACGGAATACAACACGATAAATAGAAAGCAATTGAGTTGACAAAATAGTATGTGGCAGCGCCCATGATAGAGGTAAGTGTGTGCAATATTGCAACCCTATTGAAGCCAATTAAAAAAAGAATCATCAGAGAAACTTAGAACTTTTAGTATGTAAATTATTCAAGAATGATTTTCTAGTTACCTTTTGCAAATGAGGAGATACTGTTGCACCAAACCTTTCGGCTCGTTTCTTCAAAACTTCAGTTGTTGCGACCTGAAATAACAGTACATTTTTATCGATTTGAGAACAATGTAGAATGATTCCATAAAATAGGTACATCTTTAAAACCATAGAACACATTTCAAGTGAGAATACTTCAAAATTCTAATTAGTATTGTTTGAACTAGAAGAGCCCGGATCGCACAAACGTGCGCCATTATTGAGACCTGTGAAGTGTGTTTCTCCACCTCTTTTCTCAAACTCTCCCATTCCAATTTATCCCCACTCAATGACATACCTACTCTTTCCCTATCTGTGGCTTCAAATAATAGTCAATTTCTTTATTATGCGATTTCAAGATCTAAATAGTGCAAAAATGATCTACAATTAACAATCAATCAAATTAAAAAAAATCAAGGTTCACTTGGTTATTCAATAATTGGGATTTCAGTATTTCTTTACAGGTTGATGATCAATGTAAAATATTTTCCGTCTGAGTTAACCTTGAAAATACATCATAATATGCTTACTTCAATAAGATTGGAATCATAGAATTAGCCAACAACTAATAATGGGAACAATTCAACATGCTTACGCTGACGAAGATGCTATCACTAACTTACTTCTGTTCAGTCGCTTTTTCTCTTCTATAAAAATAGCTGTTATTCACCCATCCCTTCTTTATCTGCTTCTTCTCCATCTCTAACTTATCAATAACTAGCCGGCAGGCTCGCGTCGCTCGCCTTCTCCGGCTAGCCAGGGGGCTCCGCCCCCTGGACCCCCGACTGTATCGGCAGTGTAAGTGAGCAAATTCCGATCAGAAGGGGTTCGAAATTTATTGAACACAGCATTTTTGGACCTAATCTGGACCTGTTTACCAAATTTCAAATTTTTCTGCCAGTTGGTTCTCGAAAAATGTGAGATTAACTCCGAAAAATAGTTGAACGTTTATATTAAGCATAACCTTGGGAAGTATATTGGACATAGTTTGGAACTTGATTCAATATCTTCTAAATTAGTTCATCTATAATCTCGCTGAACCATTGATTTTATAGAAAGGATTGGTCTTTTCAAGGCAGAAGATATGCAACCCGCAATACATTTACAATTTTGAAAAAGTGATTACTGGCGCACTCTTGAACGGATTTCAAAAATATTTTAACACAACATTTCTAGACCTTATATGAACCTTCTCACCAAGTATCAACATTTTCTGCCAATTGATTCTCGAAAAAATTGAGAAAACGCCGAAAAACAAGACACTGAGTCTCTTCTCTTGCCTGGTCACACTTCTTGAAATGGCTTGTTCCTAGACGGAACTTAAAAAGGACCCAATATTTTTATTTCTTTAGATTTAAAATGTAACAAAAAATTTAATAATATGTGAAACACTTGGGCCTGATTGAATATATTATATTTATTAGCCATTCTTCTTTACATAGATGGGTGAGTTATTCATTTCAAATTTGTATTTAAAAACTTATAACCTGACGTACTGTTCAGGGTAATACGGTTATTTTCTCTTGCTCTGATGCTTTCAGTAAATATACTTGGTTACTACCTTTGAGAAAAGCAACTGCTGAATCCATGTGTAAAGAACTTCAAAGAATATTCGTCAATTTTGGGGTACCAAAATATGTTGTTTCTGACAATGGGCCGCAGTTTAAGTCTAATTTCTTCAAAAATTTTTGTTTTAAAAAAGGAATTAAACATATAACCCAAACTGAATACAATCCAAAGCCTAATCAAGTTGAACAAATCCATTGTAATTTGAAGTCCTGCCTTATCAGCTACAACCATGATAAGCAGAACAGATGGGATTACACACTACAGTGGTTACCACTTGCATTTAACAGTTCATTCCATGAAAGTAGTAAATTCTGTCCACATGATTTGATGTTTCGACTTAAAGTTAATAACCCACTTAATAATATTTGGAAAATCGATGATATCCTTCCTCCAAAATTTGTTAAGGATACGAACAAAATTTGGAGAGAAGCATATTTCAATCTGTTGAAATCGCATAGGACTAGTAAAAAGAGATATGACTTGTATCGAAATCCAATTCCATACAAAATTGGCAATATGGTCTTTCTTAAGACTAATCCAGTAAGTAATGCTAGTAATAATGTTACGGCAAAATTGATGCCCAGATATTCTGGTCCTCATTTAATAAAGGAGTGGATAAGTCCAGTTAGTGTGAAGCTGTTTTCACATGATGGACAAACTTTTGTGCAACAAGCACATGTAAGTCAGCTTAAAATGAGAAATAATCCTTATGCTGATTCACTTACTTTTGTTCTATTGGCACTCATGAGATGGACGCATCTATTGATTGTTAATTTTGTAAATTTTTGTATTGTATTGTGTGAAGTGATGAATGAGTGAGTGGAAAGCATCCTCTTCTCATTTGTTAAGAGCTACATATTGAGTAGAAAGTGACCCTTCTAATTTTTGAAGTATTAATAATTATGAGATATTTCATTTATGTATGTATTTTCTAAATTTATATAATTGATATTGGAATATAATATAATTCATCTTAAATTCTTCTGAAATGTAATTCAGATTGTAGAAGGTTTGATTGAATTACTTTTCTGTTTTTCTATTCTTGTTCTACTTTTCTCTATTGCTAATAATTTGATCACTTATTGGTAATATATTTTTTTTAAAACTTGGAAGTCTGTGTGGCGTAGCTAACCATACATCCTTCTATTTTCTACTTTTTCTCTTCATGAAAATTTTGGTACTTTTCTTGAATAAATCCCCAGAGGAGGAGATTTGTACCAAAATTTTAATTGTAATATCTGAAATACTATTTTAATTATTTTATTAATTTTCTTCTCAATCTTTATTAGTTTAAATTTTGTTTTGAGTGAACCAATCAAACTTTCTATAAATATTTTATTATTTGGCGTTGGCAGACCTGCTGCCGCAACAGCTGAGTTGAACGGTAGGCCAAAACACTGAGTCTCTTCTCTTGCCTGGTCTCACTTCTTGAAATGGCTTGTTCCTAGACGGAACTTAAAAAGGACCCAATATTTTTATTTCTTTAGATTTAAAATGTAACAAAAAATTTAATAATATGTGAAACACTTGGGCCTGATTGAATATATTATATTTATTAGCCATTCTTCTTTACTTAGATGGGTGAGTTATTCATTTCAAATTTGTATTTAAAAACTTATACCTGACGTAACCTATACTTTTACAAGTCTGAACCCTTTTTAAATCTGTATTGTAATAACTTTTATTCTTTCTGTACTTCTTTTTCCATATTTCTATAGTTGGGTGTTCCACCAACATGTCATTTTATTTCCAAATCACATTGCTGCTTCATTTAGTAAATTATTAAATTTAATGGAACGTGTTATCTTATCTTATCTTATGTTCTTATCTTATTTGGAATATTCATGCATACCTTTGTTAATTCTTGTCAAATCACAACCATGACGTGTAGTTCATTGTAATGAAATTTGTCTAAATATGTTGAAATTATGAAATTCTATATTATTCTACAGGACTCTAAGAGATGAACATATAATTTTATTTTCCACCACCAAAATACAATAGAATGGACTTTGATTGAAATTTGGATATTTGAAACCTGGAAATCTAACAAACCACAATAAGTACAAATGGATTGGTAACAATTTCATCACAACAACAACCGGTAAGGTGACCAGAATTTATTTACCTTCAGCAACGATTATCTAAATTCAACCTACAATTATCAAGTTTCGGGCAACGATTTTATAAATTCAAACAAAATCAACGTAACTTCTTCAACTATCATGTAATACCGTGCTACAGTTTCAGTGATCACAGACTTTCGTCCAATGAAATTTTAAAATCATTATGTATTCAACTCTTGAATTTGTAAATTCTCTTTTCTTTTATTTTCTGGTTTTATAATATATTCTGTTGGCTCAATCTTGTATTTTAATGACTTCATAACCTGGTCAGTAAAACTTTAATTTTGGATCATGTTAAGTTGGGGTTCAATCCATCTCAACCAGATCCATGGTAACTTCCTAATTGGACACTTCCTTTCAGCAGTGTTTGGAGTGGTTATTGAATGTATTTAATTGTTACTTTGATTACGTTCATGAGCTTATTCGGGGATTGCTGAAAAGGGAGGGTTACATCCTTATGAAGTTTCAAAAATCCTTTCTTAGCGCGCGTCTAAACGTCCAACTTAACATGCCTGCCAAATTTGAACGCATTCGGTTCAGTAGATTTTTACTTCTGGTGATGAATGAATGAATCAGTCAGTCAGTGCCATTTCGCTTTTATAGATATAGATATCTTATGTAAGAACACTAAAACTGTCAATGACCCTTCATCAGATGTCTCTTTAAAAAATAAAGATCATAGCTTATAATACTTATCATGATATCAAGGAAAGAGGTCTTAGATACCTGGACTTCTAGGATAGATCTCCAGGACTTGGGGCAACTCTATGCTTGGAATAATATTCTCATCAAGCGCCTACACAATGTCTAGTCCTTGAGCTCAAACAACAAGAACTGTAATTGGCTACAGCAGTTCGATTGCGGCCGACCGTCGGACCGTTTCGCATAAAGGAAAACCTACCTCTACACACACACACACACACACGAAAAATGTGTGTATAGAATATAGAAATAATTTATTATATCATTTGAAAATAAACTTTCCTCAGGGCCAGACGACATTCCAATCACGGCTGTAGAAGCAGTTTACCTGCAATAATTGAACCCCTGAATCAATTGATAAACTCTTCCTTGACATTTGGACACTTTCCAAATACTCAAATACTCGGGTATTTAAAAAGAGTAATTTCAAATTTTTATTGCCGCTGTTATTCATCTATTACATCAAGGGATTGCCTAGAATTTTCCAAGAGCAAGCTGCTGTATGTCTCTGTGCAGATGACGCAAATGTCATCTTCTCAGGAAATACAGTACAAGGCGTTGAAGAAACATTTGCGTCTGACCTTTCTCTTTCCCGTCTTCCCACCCCGGCTTCTTTGCTTGGACGGGCTGTATAGTGAAGTGAATATGAAACTGGTAAGTGGCAACCAGCTGGTAGGCCTAGGCTCTTCATGGGCTTTTGAGCCATTGAGACGGATAGACTTTCTTTTATGAATGACTTTCTTAATGGCAGGAACCCTCTTATAAATGGGGGAAGTCAGTCGTAATTGCACGATTAAAAAAAAGTCAAATGTTTCAATTGATAATGAAATGTTAGAATTGGTAAATAGTACACGATTCCTGGGTTTAGAAATTGACAGTAATTTACCATGGAATAGTTTGTTAGGTGAAAAAAATTAATAGTAATTAGTGAAAAAAATCAATAGTGAAAAGTGTAAATCAATATTAATTAGTGAAAAAATCAGGGAGATCCCTAGGAGAAACCAGAGTAGGGTTGTATGCTCCAAGACCGATGTCGAATAAATGTAGCATAGAATTTATGTAACTATGTATCACTCATTAATACACTCCCATTTGGCCTATGATGCATGCATTTGCTAAAGCACGGCAAAGAGCAATCTTTATAGGAGTCTCATACATCAGAAAAACTCTCAGAATTATGATGAATCTAAAAAGACTCAGTAAAATTATTATTTTTTTAAACTTGGCATACTTACAATATATTGTGGGCAATAACTTATGTATTTGATGTTATCATGTATGTTAGATATTACCCTGTAGAAGAACAACGCAATGAGACTCATGGCTATGATATCAGATTTGGAAGGATAACCAGTTAGAAGTTTTCAAGAAAAAGACGCACTAGATGAGAAGGAAATACTTTACAATTTGCCTATAGAGTTAGAAGGGAGAATACAAGAATATTAAGAATAAAACTCAAGACATATCTGATATGGTTTCATTGTCTCTTTACTCCCTTCAAGGATTTGTTGATCATACTGGATTATGTCTGTTATTTATTACTTTATAGGATATCTGTTTATATAAATAGGTTATATTTATTATTTTTTGATTATGACATTTTCATTACAGATTTATGACTGGTCTTTATTACTTTTATTGGGTTCTCAATGTATTTGCACATGATTATGAATAAAGATGTTTTCAATTCAAAGTTATTTATTGTTTGTTTATTTCGTCTCAAGTGATCTTGAAAAAGGTATAGTTACAACTGAGATCAATACTGGGAATTTTATGTTATGAGACTAGCTCACCTAATCTAATTCATAGACAATACATAAGAAAGCGGAATGTAAAAAATATTCAAGTGGACACCGTGCTTTTCACTAGTTAATCTGCTTGCTACATTTCAACGAGTAGCCTCTTCGATATTTTATTCAATTACTTGAATTGAATGCGAAGGCAACTTGCCTTGCAGCCAGGTATTCACAGCAAGTCCTGCGTCATTTTAACACATTGATTAAATGTGAAATGAGCAAAGATCAAATACATGATTTGTTTGGCTACTATTTTTTTTAAAGATAATAGAAGTCGTATTGAAAACCTGAATTTTATTGATATTGTCAGATATTAGAAACTGCGGTTTTTAGGACTCAACAACTCAACAATATTTACACCATGATTTATAAGATAATCTTACTTATAACTATAATTGAGTGATAAGATGTTTGAAAGTATTCTTATGGATTATAAGCTGTAGCTGTAAGAATGAAATTGCTTTCAGTGGCAGAGGAAGCAAATCCACGTCAACTTCTAACCTCCTATTGAATACGGCATTTTATCATCAATTTTGAAACAAATAATAGAGTAATGTTATAATCAGCCAAATTCATGATTCAAAAATAATTTATTCTCATAGTCAAAAAAGTACTATATTATTGAAAATCCTTTACAAATAACAATCAATAGGTTTTACCTGATTCGTTTGCTGACTTCCACTAATACCAAACCTTGCAGCTCTGGCTTCTTTCTTTGCAGCTTCTGACAAGGGCACTCCAAATTTTTGAGCTCTCAGTTCCAATCTCTGCAAATACATAATTAGGAATGGAATAAAACAATATAATTTCATTTCAATAAATAAAATAACTGATACCTTGGTAACTAGAAATTACCTATTTAGGAAAAATAGAATTACTTTTGAACCAAAAAATGGTTATAATTTTTCTTTTCTAATCTTTTGAGTACTTTGCCAACGAGTTTTTCACAAACATAGTAAATTTCATTTGTATATTGTGATTTTATATGCACATAAAATCAATAACAGAAATCGTGATCAAAAATCTCAAACAATTGATTTTTCACATGTGCGATATTTTCTCTCCTCTTGATCGCGATTCCTGAGATTTGGGTAAATTTAACACAAACACGACCATTCAACTTTTTCTTCAAATTTCAATTATGTTCAACTTATATAAATTACACAAGTTCATGATTTTGTATCCAGCTATAACCATCAATTATTGAAAAATTATGATTTATAGCTTATTTTACTGATTAGGTATCTCAAAAACCGTTCAAGTTATAAACCTTCAATAAGACTAATTTCATTGAATTTCTCAGCTAAATTTACTTGGGAAATGATGATTTTTGTACCTGCATAAAGCCTCTTGGAAATCGGAAATTAGGCTATATATTGTTTTGAAAAATATCAATTTTTGACATTGTTCTCTCGGTAATAAAGCGGTTTTGGGAGTATGTCCAAAGGAACTTTTTTTCTCTGATTGCAACCTCAGAAGTATTACACATTCCTCCTAAAACACTCAATCAGAAGGTTTAGCGAATATTTCAATTTAGCTACAAAAGTTTTAGAAGCAGAGAAATAAATTACCTCTTTTACAGAGAAGCTGGAAATTTTGACAATCTTTTTCTCAGTTTCAGTTGAGTCTTTCTCTTCTGACTCTGACTGTTTCTCAGTTTGATTTTGGTTTTCTTTTTCAGAATGTGCGCTGATGGATGTATTACGATTCAATGTTATTTTCTTTGGCTGAAAATAGAAACAAATTATTGTTAATTATGTTTTGATACACACAAAAAAGCTGACTTTTCATGATTCCAAAAACATGTTCGTTTTAATAGCATCGGGCGAATATATTGATTCAACATTTTCTGTTCAACATTCAACAGATTATCCTATCTCCAAATCACCAACACTCACATTTATAATAATCTTGGATGTAGGCATGTACAAGGTATTTCAGGAGGAATGTGCAATACTTCTCAGGCTAATTGCTTAAACCAAGTAGACAAAAAGTTCCATGGGACAAACCCCAAATTTTCCGCCATTGTTATCTCGGTAACAAAGCGTTTTTAGGAGTTTGTACCATGAAGCTTTTTTGTCTACTTGGTGTAAGGAATCAGCTTGAGAAGTATTGCCCATTCCTCCTGAACACCCTGTATAATAGCTCTATAAAAATAACCCGATAGAAATATTTAGAGGAAAAAGAGATAGAAATTAACATGTTCATTGTCATCTCTTTAGTAGTAAAACGACTAACTTGAATGAATACAAAAGAGTTTATCTTCACCATACTTGTGTTATTTGGTGATGATACGAGAAACCAGTGTACTATTGCTATTGACATTATAAAAATTCAATATAATAGTTCAATATGATATGAAATAAATATAATAGTTCAGAAAACGAATGATAAATTGAGGATAAAAATTCCTAAAACATGGTATATCTGATTACATTTTCAACATATTTTTATAATTCTCGTTGGTGTTGTAAGACTTTATGATGAAAATAAAAGTTTGTAAGATGATCTGAATTCCACTGTTCTATCTTTACAGCATAGGAATACGGTTTTGCGGCTTATCCAGTTAAATTTTCAAAATGTGACTGGCTAAGCCACGTAAACCGCGCTCCAGTACTGTTAAAATAAAATAGTGAATACGAAAACACCTTACTGTGTCTTAAAACCTATATTTATTCAAACTCAATACAAATAACTTTTAGATGGAAATAAACTTAACTTACATAGTAGTAACTAGTTTCGACCTGTTGTCATCTCCCGACTGTTCAGTCTAAAGATGACCACCACAACAGGTCTAAACTAGTTACTAATATGTGTGTAAGTACGTTTATTTCCATCTAAAAGTTATTTTTATTGAGTTTATATTTAAAAGTGGAAAAAAGAATGTATACACAACACCTTACTTATCGTTTACAAGTGTAGTATGATACATTCTGGTGTTTGTATTATTGAAATAGAGAGCAACTATGTAAGTATTGGAATTGAAAAACTATAAGGTCTTAACGAATTAAACCATCGACACAAGTAAACTTACGAATTAGCTTACAAAGTCTTCGATCGATGGAACATAAAAAATTAGAGGTATATACAAAACTATTCTATGAGGAACAATAAATATTTGGATCCTACTTCAACTTGTAAAGTTGATATATTTTCAAAATTATTAGTGATCCTAATTTAACCTATGGCTTCACCCTATTTTCAAAACCCTTATCCAATAGATCGAAGCAAAAAAGGGTGAAAATGACAAATTTTAATCAATACCTGTGATATATTTTGGCTTTCTTTGCTATCCATTTTCCTCTTCAATGACGAAGATTTTTTTTCAGACGAATTACTGGTAATTTGATTTTCTTCTACAGTTGAGAGGTCAATATTCTCTGACATTCCTTCCACACTCAGTTCATCATCCAATCCATCCTGGAAGGTGGGAAAGATGAATCATTTTGCAAAAAAAACCAAACACAATATTTGGGGAATTATTTCCCCGAATAGAAAATTATGGCTCTTGTAATCCCATTATTCTTTAAGCTCAAATGATGATGATGATGATTATTATTATTATGGTAAAATAGAATGAGAAACTAACTTGAAGTACATCAACAACCAACCAAGAGCTCATAAAGTGGATCCTCTTTTAAATATAAAAACAGAGAGATTATTCACTAAGCAAGAAAAAATTATCATATCAGTTGATGATTTCACCAGAGCCAATCAGGCTATTCAAATAAATCAATAAAATAAATTATTAATAAATAATTTGAAATAAAATAAAGTATTCGCCAAAAATACAGTACCCTACTCTTTGTTTGGAGTAACGAGAAACTCAAAACAATGCCATTTCAGGATTTTATTCAAGACTTTGAACTTATTATAATACAGAAAACTTGAATTGAAAATTATTTTCGATATTGATTCAGAATGCAAGGCAATTTCGACATAAAGCCTAGCTAGAAAGGATGTATCCATGACACTAATAATGTTGAAACAAAAATGAAAGGCACATTCAATGAGAACGTTGTTTGCATCTATATCTCCATCTAGGAGGACTAAACTGGCTATAAATCATTCTCACTTATCAAAAACGTAGCTCGCAATCAATCCTAAAATCAAACATCATTCTAAATAGTTTGATAGCTAAAAAAGAATCCCGACGTTCATAAAATTAATGAGAAATATTTTTAAAATTGATTGATCTTACAAACGATTTTAAATTGACGAATACAAACTAAATTAATCCTGAAAAACTTTCTTCTTACCTCACCCAACACTTCATCTTCATCCAACAGATCATGGTCACTAGCGTTATCAGCTTCACCTATCCATAATGAAAAAACATATCAGTAATTATTGTTTTTTATGTTCTTCTTCAAATAATAATTTATTATCAATATTCAATTCACACGGTCAATAGATGACTGATGAATTTTAAATTCCAAATAAACTCATCATGACCCATGCAGTCAGCTCAATCCCAAGAGTATGATTCAAGTTTTTAAATATTTTGATCTAGTATTAGATATTCTGAGAGATAGGCCTAACATAATTAACATGCGATTTGTCAAGTATGATCCAAGTTTTTAAATAATTTGATCTAGTATTAGATATTCTGAGAGATAGGCCTAACACAATTAACATGCGATTTGTCAATTCCTCGTTTTTGCACACTGCTTGCATTTGAAAGGAACCTCAACCCCAAAATCAGCAATATTCTACTCGACTCTCCATCAACTTACACGATTCCAATTCCTAAAAAGATTTTTCAAGTGTCATGGATCTGATTGTAATAAATTAACAAGGCATTCCAGCTTACATAATAAGGAGAAATTTATTCAAGTGTGGAATAAAATAACCACATCACGTCAATCTATCTATTATAAGTAGGAGTGCTCTTGGATTTTTTAGTTTTGTTCAGCAGTATTGTAATAAGTAAACTCAACAATTACTGAACTTGAACAAGAAATCAACGAGGATTTATTGAATTGCGAAATAAAACAAAAAAGTTTCATTTTCAACGAAATAATTAGATTGGAATAATTTGGTTGCAAACTTTTTACTGCTGCTTGAGAAATACTTCAAGATATTAGAATGAAGAATGGTATTAAAAATTGATTCTGATTAAAACTTTTACCTGATGACTGAGAAGGCACGCCAGACTGCAACCTTTCTAGAAGTTCATTTTTATTTCCAACAGTACTCAAGCCTTTTGCTTTCAACTCTTTTTTCAAGTCAGCCACCTTTAAAAGAGTAGAAATTGGTAAAAATAAAAAATAATACTAATAACTATTATAAAAATTATATAAATTTCTCTATAATTTTATGAGTGTCCAATATTTCTAAAAAATTGGTGTTGAGTATGATTTGAACATGATAATTAGTTGAGAGATGTCCATAGGGCTGAAGCAACACGGACAAATAAGCGTTGGAAATTTTAGTTTCATAAAACAACTTACTTCTGTCATTGTAAACGTGGAATGAAGGGTCAAAGATTAGTTTACATTAACTTAAGTTAGTAACATCAGAAAGACAACATTGGTCGAATCTCAAGCCAACTTCAAGTACACCTATTAACGATATTATAAGCTTAATGCAACGTAAATTTTTATATAAAAAGCGTTTTATCTTTCACTTAATGATGGTAAATTATTGAGTTAGGAAGAAGACGTTGAACAATTAGTTTAGGCATGTATTTTGAGGGAAATTACATGTAATAGAGGGCGGATGGTGCCCTCATAATAATTTTTCTTGTCCGCGGGTAATGAGAATTGCAAGGATGATTGATGAGACAGTGAGACACCCAATGTCCTATGTCTCTGTTGGAATTTGAATCCACAAACAAGCAGTGCTAGAAGACTGAAGCTTGTAGCTTTCCAGACAGACCAGAAGGCCAACCTGACCGGCAATGTATTTAAATTAGGCTATTGATATGATAATTACTCGACTAAAATGTTTTTGAGTTTATTGATTTAGCATAATTCTTAACAGGGGTTACGGTAAACGTAAACCTAACTAACCGGTCAGTAACTGGATTCTTATATTACCAACTTACACTATCAAGCACTGGATCAGGGTAGTCTAAAAGTGAATTAAAGAAAGTTAAAGAAATTATGCATTGAAAATTGTAAAAATTTTACACCAGAACTCAACTATCTAAACATTTTAAATGTCTTTAGCGATAATATTTAGAAATCCTAACCTTAAAAGTAATATTTTTCAAATGTACGACAAAATAATTGCGTAGCTTACCTTCATTTTGGAATAGTCAGCAGTATTTGAATCAGACATTGCAAAAATCTTCACCAGAAATTAAAATTCAAGATAAAAGATTTAGATAACACAAGAATCTTAAAATCACAAACACGAATTTACAATATTTACGATTACGGCAATCAACAAAGACCACAGTCCACAAACAAATGAAACAAACAACGAATCAACATGGACATGGACATGGAATCAAGGACAATAAAACACATGGAGCAGTTTAACCAACGCGGGCAGCGCGTCCAGTGTACAAGAATTGTACTAGAACTAGATGTCCAATTTTAAGCAGTCGGGACCGACGGCATATCATCTCCTCCGAAAGACGGATTAGAATCAAGAATCAGATAAAAATTAAAAAATAGACAAGGCTGTGAGCTATCAACTATTTTGCAGCTGGAATGACTTAGTTCTTTGTTGAGAAATGTTTTCAATTTTTTCAATAGTTTTTCAAAGTTTTATAAAGTCTGGATCTGGATAGGCTGTATTCACGTGATTGTGCTGTATTATGAAACTATCCTTGGAGCCATTAGTTATCTGACCGGCGCGTTATTACCTAAGTTCAACAAGCCACCCAATGTTTAATTTTTTTACTAGTTTCTTTAGCACTTTTTGTATTTTAAACAACACATTTGCTGAACAGAATAAACGTTAAAACAATAACTGAATAAGATTCCAAAAATTGAAAAAATATATAAATCAATAGGTGGTACAGAAGTGTAACTAACTGTACCGGAATGTAAAGAATTGAGACCAAGAATAGGATTTTAAGTAGCCTACTGTATATCGCTTCACTTGTGCACATTGTCAGATCCAGGATTAACTTCTGGGGGGTTGCACAACCTGGGTGTATGAAATTATCACAAGGCTAGTAAGGCAATTTTATAACAAGTCTGCACCCCCTCCCCACAATTTTTCACAAGCCCCTCTTCATAGCTAATCAATCACCCACCCCCTCATCATTTAATACCCTCAAAAGTATTCTATTAACTAATAAATAATTTTTCTCAGGCCACTTCCCCATGTTTTGGATGGACACGTTAAGCCGTTGGTCCCAGCTGCCTAAAAACAGTCGTTAAGTCATGTCAGAGGCCCTGAAATTGATCAGGAGCAACCTGAAAACTCTGACACCACCTGAAGCATCAACTGCGCAATCCAAGCCAACATATGGTGGAACAGCATTTGCCGACAGCTGCATGGTCAGGGGAGTGCCTGACATCAAGTATGCAAATTGCAAACTCTGGATACCAGGCGCCCTCCAGTTTATAGAATAGAGACTTTATTTGCCATAAAAACAAAAACAGACATACTGTTGAAAACACAATATTGATTGTAAATAAAACAATGGTACAATAAAAGTTTCAAACTAAAACATAATAATTATGGCAAATTTACTGAGTGCAAAGAAAATAAATTTTCCATCCGCGCACAGGAGTATCATATCAACAACAATATAAAGAAAAGGAGCCTTCCCTGGGTGAATGCAGAGCTCTGTCCAGGGTGACTGAATAAGTCTCCAGCTACTCAAGGAAATCTTATGGATACCAATTTAAAAGTAACAAAAGAGGCAGAACAGCCTCAAACATCTAACAAGGATGGGGGATCTCCCCCAAACTCTACCAACCTGGAACAGGTTTGAGAGTTATTGCTGACTCAAACCTGCTGGGAAATGGTACATGTAGAGGAAGGCACTACAACTGAAGATTCTGCAATGGAATCTGAGGATTGTGCAGACCCATCCCTGACTGAAGTTGAACAGCTTCAGAAGGGTGGGTTCATAGTTGATGGTCTAGATGAAGAAGTCTCAAAGCAGCTTTGGTTGAGCTCCAGACTAGGAGGTGCAAGGAGGAAGAGGATGAAGTTCTGGTTGAAGAAGGGTCTCTCTGCTGAAGAGGCCCAGAAGCGCAGTCTTCAGCCGATGACAATTATGCACCAGGAGGGGACCAGTGGAAAGAGAAATCAATCCAACGGCTCCACTCCAGACAACAAGGCATCCAAGAGGTCTAAACAGACTCAGGAAGCCTCAATGTCAAGGGTAGCAGGTAATGCCATCTATCACCCTCCCCCCTGGCAAGAGCTTTAAGCAGGCACTGACAGGGGTAAGGGTGGGCATTATCCACCAAAATTACCCAGACAAGCTCCTAATGGTAGAGCAGATGAATGCCATGGAAGAAGCTGTGATTGCTCAAATCACAGAGGTGGAAGGTGCTGAACAGCCCACATTCAGTGGATTGAGCAGGAAGCCAGGGTACATGATCATCACTTGTGATGATCAACCAACATCAACCTGGTTGACACAGGCAGTAAAGAGAATAATGCCTTGGGAGGGAGCAAAACTCAAGGCGGTGCTAGAGGGAGAAATTCCTTGATCGCATGTTGTAACGGCTTACCTTCCAAATAGCAGTTTGGACTCAAGCAAGAACATTCTTAAATGCTTGAGAGTCCAAAATAGAGACTTGAGGGTGGCTAATTGGAGACTCCTCAAAAGAAGTGAAGAGGGTAAGGTCACTTTAGTCACCCTCTCTATTGATGGTGCATCAGCTGCCAAACTTGGAGAAAAAGGATCATTTGCATCCTACAAGTTTGGCAAGGTGCAACTTCAGCTGAAACAGGGAGCAAAAAAGCCTGCAGCCGGAAAGACTGGACCAGAAAGACAGCCAGTGGCAAGTAGTGCTGAAGAGAGGATGGGAGCTGAGGAGTGGCCTAGGGCTGAACAGCCCCCTGCTGCAGCTACTCCTGTCCAGAAGCCTACAGGCTACTTCAAAGATAAAAGAGAGAAGAAGGCTCCATCCAAGGAGTTTTTCAAAAAGGGGAAAGCAGACACCAAAGGCCCCTCCACAACAACCATGAAGGTGAAAGGTTCTTCACAGCCTGCACAAACTGGCAGAGTGGAAGATGCAGAAAAGAGGCCAGGGACATCCACCCAGGGCCCTGCAGCAAGATAATGAAGTTTTGTCTCCTGCAGGCCAACCTCCATCACGCAAAGGCAGCATCAAGTGTGTTGGACAGGAGGTTTGCCATTCAGGGGCTGGATGCTGCCCTCATCCAAGAGCCCTGGGTCTGCAGAGGAGCAGTTAGAGGACTCACAGGCCAAAAAGGTAAGTTGATCTACCATCGCCAACATTCTTGTCCAAGAGTTGCAATAATGCTCAACAATAATGTTGGGTGCTTTCCTTTGACAGGGTTGATAGATCAGGACCTTGTTGCGGTGATCATTGAGATCTCCACACCTGGAGGTAGCAAAGAGGTTTTGTAGCCTCTGCTTACTTCCCAGGAGATGTGGACAGCATTCCAACACTGGAGGTGGAGAGGTTGGTGCAGCATGCCAGGGGTAGAGGAATGCCCCTCATAATAGGGTGCAATGCAAACGCCCACCATACAGGATGGGGAAGCACCAACATCAATGTCAGAGGTGAGTTACTTCTTAACTTCATACACTCAAATGGCTTATAGATTATGAATATAGGTGACAAACTAACCTTCATGACTGCTAGCTGCCAGGAAGTCCTAGACTTGACACTGGCTGATGGGTGGGCAAGTGGGTTGGTGCCTGGATGAGGAGTTTCATCTGAGGCCTCATTGTCTGATCACAGACATATCAGGTTTGACCTGGAGGTTCTGGAGGAGACTCTGCATACCTATAGAATCCCCAAGTCTACAGACTGAGCTCTATATAGGGAGGAACTGGCTTCAATCACAAACCAGATAAACCCTCCCATTGTGACTCAGGAAGGCTTAGAGAGCAAAGTCACAAAAATTGAAGAGGGTATAACAGAAGCAACAGGGTGCATAGAGATGTACCCTGGTGGAACAAAGGGCTTAGCATGATGAAGGCTAAAACAAGAAAGCTTTTTAATAGGGCAAAAAGTTCTGGAAACTGGGCTGAATATAGAAATGCCTTGACCAAATACAACAAGGAGTTGAAATGGTACAAACAAAAAACATGGAGAGACTTCTGCTCAGGTATAGAGTCACATCCAGTAGCCAACAGGCTACAGAAGGTTCCTGTAGAAAGATCATGTTAACCCACTAGGCTCCCTATTGAACCACAATGGGGAGATGACAGGTAGTCGTGGAGAGACTTTTGAACTTCTGCTAGATACTTACTTCCCTGGATCTAAGATCCGGGGGACAGGGGCTGAAGAATCCCCCAGAGTTACAAGCAAATCCCAAAGGGAACTAGTCTGGGCTTGAAGAAGAGCAGGTAACATCTTCACCCTAGGTAAGGTGGAATGGGCCATAAACTCATTCAGTCCTTATAAAGCAGCAGGGGCAGATAGTATATTTCCAGCCCTGCTACAAAACGCCACAGCGGAAATCAAGTCCTTGATGGTGAAAGCATTTCAAGCTAGTTATGCTATGGGTTACATTCCTATAAGATGGAGACAGGTTAGGGTGGTATTTGTGCCAAAGGCTGGTGGCAGAAGTCCTCTTCTGCCTAAGTTGTACTGCCCAATAAGCCTTAGCTCTTTTATGGTTAAAACCATGGAGAAGGTAATTGATAGATATATAAGGGATGAAGTGTTTAACAATAACACTTGAAATAAGTCCCAACATGCCTATCAGGTTGGACGTTCCTCTATAACAGCCTTACATGTCCTCACAAGGGAGGTAGAAAAGGCTTTAGAAGAGAAGGAGATGCTAATTGGGGCATTTATGGATGTGGAAGGAGCTTTTGATAGCACCTCATTTCCATCTATTGAAAGAGCAATCATGAGAAAGGAGGTTGATAGTGATACCGCCACCTGAATTAAGTCAATGCTCAGGAATAGGCTGATAACTGCTGAAATGGGTAGTGAGTCAGTAACTGTAACAGCCCTGAGAGGTTGCCCCCAAGGAGGGGTTCTTTTGCCTCTGCTATGGGCCATGGTTATTGATGATCTCCTAGAACAAGTGGCAGCCAGAGGATACAGGATGCAAGCTTATGCTGATGACCTGGTCCTCATGATGAGGGGCAAATCAGCAGACACCCTGTGTGACCTGCTGCAAAGGGCCCTCTCCTTCATAGGAAGGTGGTGTGAAAAAGAGGATCAATCCTGAAAAGATGGTAATTGTTCCATTCACCAGGAAAAGAAAGCTGAACTTAACAGCTCCAACTCTGGGAGGAACAACAATTCCGTTTTCCACAGAAGTGAAATATTTAGGGATAGTCCTCGACCAAAAACTTCTGTGGAATAGACATATTGAGAGGACTCTTACAAAGGCCACAAAGGCTATGGGGGCCTGCAGGAGGCTGTGTGGTAAGAAATAGGGGCTGAGGCCTGGTATGCAGTTCTGGGTTTACCAGACTGTAATACTGCCTATTGTTACTTATGCCGCACTGGTTTGGTGGCCTAAGGTGAAACAGAAGACTACTGCAACTAAACTCCAAAAATTGCAGAGGTTGGCAGGTCTGGGCATTAGTGGAGCCACAGGCTCCTGCCCAACAGCTGCACTAGATGCAATATTTGGAATGTTGCCTCTGCTGGTGCAGGAGGTCAAGAAAAGGGCAGCACTAAGTGCCCTCAAAATGACCGGTAACAGGAATATCATCAACTCCATGGAGAAAGGTAATTTGACAATATTAAAGGAGTTTCCTAAATTAGCTATGGCTTTAGCTGTTCTGGACTTTAAAAACAGGGAATACTTAATGGATCACCCCTACAAAGTCACAATCCTGGAGAGTGACAGGGGTGGAAGAGAGTATTCTTGGGAGTTCAACGCCCTGAAGTGGTACACTGATGGATCACGCAGGGAGGGAAGGACAGGAGTTGGAATTTATGGGCCAGGAACTAAATTCTATAAGGCCCTGGGAAAAACGGCAACTGTCTTTCAGGCCAAGGTAATGGCCATAGAGATGTGTGCTAATCAACTCATTGAAAGAGGACTGAGAAGGGCAAAGATCTCTATTTTGAGTGACAGCCAGGCAGCCCTAAAGGCAATGCAGGCCTGTTCCAGCAGCTCAAAGCTGGTAACACAGTGTCAAAAGTCCCTAAGGGAACTGGCTGTCAGGAATCAGGTTAGCCTGATGTGGGTACCAGGGCACAAGGGTATCTATGGAAAGGAAATAGCCAATTGCCTTGCAAAAAAAGGTGCAGATTCTCCATTTGTAGGACCAGAACCAGGTTGTGGGGTTCCTTTTAGCTATTGTGAAGCTAAAGTACAAGAATGGGAGGAAAAGAAAAAGATTTTGATTTGGAATAGGACAGAAGGACTACAAGAATCAAAAATGTAGATTGAACCCTCAACAAAGGCTTCCCGCAATGTTATAAGCCTGGAGAAGAGGGAGATGAGGCAAATAGTAACCCTCCTGACAGGACATGGCCCATTCAGGTATATGTTATGGAAGAAGGGACTGTGTCAGGATGATGAATGCAGATTCTGCATAGAAGAGACAGAATCAGCAGCACATTTGCTGCAAAAATATACTTATTTGTAAGGAAGAAAAGGGATTTTTCTGGTATATGATGGAAAAGTCAATATTCTCTCAGGAGTTATTTTCCACAATTTTGACCGAATTTGACATATGATATATGAATTTAGACCGCCTTGAGCTGAAAAGAATGAGATATGGTTTGTTGAGATCCGATGACTTTTACAATAGTTAGATGTATCCTTGGATTATGATCCTTGAAGGGTCCTTAATATTGAACATAGCCTAAATTCAGGTCGGTGAGTAGCTTATTTACTAGAAGTTGATCTGAAAGACATTATTACCAGAGAAAATATCAATACAAGCATGTTATAAATTTTTTGGAGACTATTTCCCCCCAAAATAGGTTTTTTCAAATACAAGGATATCTTTTAATTGCTCTAGTTCAAAAACTATAGAGGGGAGAAAGGTCTACTTGGTCTCAAATTGTAGAGGACAAAATTATCCCCAGAGGGATTTTGAATTGAACAACTCAAAGGAATATGTCAAAAGATCTGAGCGAGCAAAAACTAAAAATACTTGATTAAAGTTTTTCTTGAAAATAAACCTATTTTTTGAAAAATTGTAACTCAATTTCTAGTGAAGATCAAGAAATGATTCTACCACCATTCTCTTGCAAATTTTATTTAGTAAAAAAATGTTAAGAAAGTTTTTTTGTCTAACGCTTCGTTTTAACGTTATTTCAAGAAAACCAAAAAATGTGCAAAATTTTCCAATATGGCGGCCAAAAAAACAACTTTCCGACACAAGTTGAGAGTGGGATTTTTTACACATTAAATAGGAGGGTGTCAGCTACCTTTTCTGCCATAAAACAATAGAACAGTAGAAGCTGGCACCAATGGATTGACTTGTGTAACCACCCATAGGTTGAAGACACAACAGGTGATGTTTATTCCAGTGTCCTTGAAGATTCTTCTGATCATTGGTTCACAATCTTCCAATCCAATCCATCATAGCCACAACCCAGTCTTGGGATTCCAAGCTACTTCACTCCCAGGAATTGAAGGTGAGTTTGTAGATGCATCAGACTTTGCCATAAAGCTTGATATTTTGACTCCTGCTGGGGTTGGTCTTTTGTCACCAAATAGAACAGATGTTGGTTCTGATCCTGAAGATGAAGTGCTTTCCCCACAGCCGGATTCTGGAGATTCAATCCATCCAATCTTCCAAACTTTGTCCTGAAGACTGTAGCAATTCCTCTCAAAGCTCTTTGGTAGGCAATTCCTCTTTGGTAGGGTGAATAAGTCCTGGTGACTGATGGTGGCATTTCCATCTTCCAGTGACATCCCCAGGTTGGCCATGAATCCTTCAAAATCAGAGATGGCAGGATGAAGAACCTTGACTTCTTGAACTGCCCTTGCAGCATTCTCCATGATGAGGTGCCAGTTGGTTGAAGTGAACAATGTGTGGAGTACCTCTTGGTTTCTTGATCCTGTAGACCACATTGTTGATCCTTGTGACCACTTTGTAAGGTCCATCCCAGGAGGTTTGCAACTTGGGTGAGTATCCACAACGTAGTTGAGGATTGTACAACCATACCATGTCACCAGCCTAGTATCCTCCATGGTTGGCCTTAATGTCATAGCACTGCTTCATCATGTCACTGGTTACCTGGATGTTTGTGTGGACAGTTGCATGAATCTCATCCATCTGCTTCCAGAGCTTGCTGGTGTAGTCTTCTTGTTCCAAGTCCTCCCCAGGTTTCCATCCACAATCCAAGTCAAAGGGTAGTCGCATATCTTGCCCAAACACTATTCTTGCTGGAGTCATACTTGTAGTCTCATTGACTGCGCTTCGGTATGCCATCAGGAAGAAATGCAGGTGTTGATCCCAGTCCCATTGATGTCCAGATACCACCTTTGATAGGTATTTTCCCATAGTCCTATTCATTTGCTCAACCATTCCATTTGATTGGGGGTGCAGTGGTGTTGTCCTAGTCTTGTTGATTCCCAATACTTCACACATCTGAGAAAACACAGCAGATTCAAAGTTTCTTCCTTGGTCTGAATGTAACTCCAATAGTATGTCAAAACAACTGAAGAACTCCTTCACCAATACATCAGCTACAGTAACTGCCTCTTGATTTGGCAAGGCATAGGCTTCTACCCATTTGCTGAAGTAATCCATAGCAACCAAGATGTATTTATTACCACCATCAGTAATTGGGAATGGTCCAGCTATCTCAATGGCTATGTGTTCAAATGGAGCACCTTTATTGTATTTCTGCATAGGGACTCTCTAGGCATAGGGCCATTGGCAGATGCACATACTGCACAATTCCGGCACCAGGGTCTTATGCACTCCAAAATGCCCACCAGAGACTCCTGTGGTTTTAACTGTGAAGCTGTTTTAATGCTTCAGGAACTCTTTTTCTTGGTAAAATGAATTGCAGTCTTTTCTGATTACCAGCAGCATTCTCCACCACCCTCTTCAAGATTCTCCTATCTTCCACACTTGACTCCCATTGTGCCCAGAGGGTCTTAACATGTGGTGACAATGGTGCTACTTCCTGCCAGCTAGGTTTTCCTTGAGTAGAACGCTTCCAAGCCCATAGGTGTTTCAAATCAGGATCCTCTTCTTGGTCCTTCACCATTTCATCTCCTCCCTAGTAGTCTGTAGCTACAGTTATCCTGTTAGCCACTGCTTCCTTCCCTTCCTGGTGGGACCAGTGCTTGCAGTCCTGGTCACAGGGTCTCCTAGAGAGAGCATCAGCATTCTGATGACTTTTTCCAGCTTGGTGGATGGATTTGAATTGATATTCTGAATCCATCCAAGCAGGTGTTGAATCCATCTGGCAACTTGTCCTTCTGGAGATTTGAATCGTAGAAGCCATATCAGGGATGCATGATCAGTTTGTAACAGGAAGTGACATCCATACAGTCCATACTTATGAAAGTGGCTGATTGACTACATTACTGCTAACAGTTCTCTCCTTGTGACACAGTAGTTGTGCTCAGGTTTTGACAGGACTTTGCTAAAATATCCAATAACCTTCTCCTCTCCATCTTGTTCCTGTGAGAGTACTCCACCAATAGCTGTGTTGCTGTCAGTATCCAGGATGAACTTGCCTTCTGATTTGGGATAAACCAGAATAGGTGCTTGGCTCAGCACCTCCTTCAGTGTGTCAAATGCCTGCTGACAGTCTTTATCCCAGATGAAGGTGCACCTCTCCTCTGTCAAAGTTGTTAGTGGTTTGGCTATCCTAGAGAAACCCATCACAAATCACTGATAATTTGCACAAAGGCCAAGAAAACTTCATACTTTTGATTTGTCCTTGGGCACAGGCCAGTTTGTAATAGCTGATACTTTCTCAGGATCCATGGACACTCCCTTGTCAGAAACCACATGTCCCAGGTAATTCACTTGTCTTTTGAACAGGTTGCACTTCTTAGGATTCAGTTTCAAGTTTGCCTGCCTCAGCCTCTGAAATACTTCCCTCAGGTTCTTCATGTGATTTTGGAAAGACTTGCCCAAAACAATAATGTCATCCAGGTAAACCAAATATGTTTCCCATGAGAGACCCCTCAACATATTTTCCATTAGTCTCTCAAAAGTGAGTCATTCATCAAGCGGTCAGGGAACACTGAGCTGGTGAGAAACAAAGTTCTGGCCACTAGAGCACCATGTCCAAGCTCCTCTTCAAGAACTACTGGTTCCAATATTGCATTCATTCCTTCAGTAATGTCTTTTGTTGTCCTTGCCTGGGTCACAATCTGGCTCCTTGCTGGTATGGTGATGTCTTCTAATAGCCGCACCTGTGCTGTACAGTCTTCTGTAGGTAGTAGCACAACTTCTTCTTCACCAATGGTCACTGTATTCTTCTTCTTCTCCAGTTTCAGTCCATGTTCACATAGAAAATCTAAACCTAGTATGATGTCTTCACTGACTTTTGCCACTAATACTCAATGTCTGAACCTTGATTTACCAATCTCAAAAGTGGCAATCATCTCCCCATAGACACTGACAGCCTCCCCTGTAGCAGAGTTCTCAACCTCCAGGTTGTTGGTGATATGCCTTGTAGATTAGTCACTGCACCATCATTTATTATTGTCATAGCTAGTGGCTCCAGTGTCAATTAGTAGTCTTCAAGTTGATCCATTGACTTTTCCATGTATGTAAAGACTTTTTGGTTTATCTGACAACATTGCAACAACTGCTCCTGAACCTGGGGCCTCTTGCTTACAGGTTGATGGTAGCCCCTTTCCATCAACCTTTTTTAGTTTTCCTGCTTCTTGTCAGACATTGACTTCTTTGGGCATAGGTGACCTCTCTCTCCACAGCCCCAACACCTTATCTCCTTCTTTGCAATCTTGAATTTTTCCAAAATCCTCTTTATTATTTCCTCCACCCACTCCTCATGGCTATCTTCCCCTGCTACTGAGCAAACACGTGCATGGCTCCTCACAGATTGTGTCACAGCTTCAAATTCCAAGGCCTGAGTTAATGCCTCACTGAGGGTCTGAGGACAAGCCAGTTTAACAGCTTGTTGAGTTTCTGGCTTACGTAGACCATCCAGGAATCTATCAACTGCCATACTCTCCTTCATTTCATCATCCCCTGATGCTGGATAGGCAATCCTCACCAAGCAAGCTATGTCAGCTTCAAATTCCTGAAGTGACTCATTTGGCTTCTGGATTATGTTCCTCAATTCTGAACGGTGTATAGTTGATACATGTGTCAGTGGCCAAATCTCATTTCCATGCGCTTCAACAGTTCACCAATGTTGCGTCTGTCAGACTTTGGAATCGTCTGGAGTACTGACAGTGCATCTCCTCAAAGTGATAGGCACAAATTATCAGCCTTTGCTGCCGGTGTACATCCATATCTGTCGGCATACACATCTAACAAGGTACGGTAATCTTCCCATGGAGTCTTTCCATCAAATGTTGGTAGTCCACCATGATAATTTGGCATGGATATAGGCACAAAACATTCATTTACTGAAGTATCCTTCTCAATTTGATAAGCATTATCATCCACCTTCAAGGTTGCTCTTGTTCTACTAGTGTCATTATTTTGCAGCTCTTTAATCTTCTTATCAAATCTATCTTCTATGCTTTTAAGTTTTGTTTTGAATTCATCTTCCAAAATTTTACTATTTTCCCTTCAAATTTTTCCTTCAGAGATTCAAATTTACTCTCCAGAGATGTTTTATTTTCTTCTATTTTATTCTCCAAATTTGTCAAAGCTGATTTATTTTCTTCCATTTTACTTTCAACCAATTCAAATTTACTCTCCAAAGATGTTTTATTTTCTTCCATTTTACATTCAACCAATTCAAATTTACTCTCCAAAGATGTTTTATTTTCTTCTATTTTACTTTCAACCAATTCAAATTTACTCTCCAATGTACTCACCAGAGCTCCCAAATCTGTTTCAAACAAAAAGGTGTCTGGGTCCTGACCCTCAGCCAGCAGTGCTTCCCGGAGTCTATCTTGTAAGACAGATTTTACCCCATTTGTATCCAGTTCTTGCTCCTCCAGCTCTTGCTTCAGTTGATCTACTTTCAAACTAGTGAGCTTCACACCTTTCCCTGCCATTTCAGTTCATGTTCCACAAATATTACACAGTTCACAAATATGTACAGAAGAGTAATGTTCACTCTTAGAGAATAAAGTTCACACTCAAAGATCACAGTTCACTCAATTGAAGATAAAGTTCACACACGAAGATAACGGGTCAATCAATTGAAAATAATAGTTCACTTCACAAAGGTACAAGTTTATAAAATTGCCTCAATCAATAGCTACATCCAAACTTCTGACACCAATTGTTACGGGTTTCCACTAGGTGTAATAAAAGACTTGAGGCAATTTATACTGATTAACTTTATTAATTACACTGCTATAACACACTGGAAAAAGATAAACAGATCAGAAGATAGCACAAGAGTTTATAACATTTCACAATACAAATTTCACTAAAAATTAACACTGTACTGAATAAGAAATGAGAACAGTCTTTAAGCTACACTAAGAAGAAATATGAATATAACTATAGTGTCTATATACAATGGCTGGTCTGTCACACAGTATAACTGACACAATTAGATTCAATGCTTGAGTAAGACTCCCTCCGCAAATATTCCTATCCCCTTATATAAAGGGGTTTGAACTTGCTAGAAGGCACAAGAAATAAATAGAGAGTGCTAGAAAATGCTGGTAGGCCTATAATGACTTCGAGAGGTTTCCAGATAATCGTTTGTTTACAAAACAATGCGATTATTTGTTGACACAAAGCCTCCCATCCCCCTGCCTGTCCATCACTTGGCGTATCACAGTCTCAAGGCCATCAGACACTGTTGAATTCCGTAACAATAAGATATCTGATAATCATCAAGACTACTATTAGGCCCATTCTACATGGGCATAGAAAACGCGGCGTTAACATCGCGTCCAGGGTGCCTATCCCCCCAACGTCTATGACGCCAATCCCTCCCCCCACCGAATGAACTAAAGATCCCTTATTTTTGGGTCTTCCTGTTAAACAAGTGAGAGTGAAATGTGAGACTATTAAATAACAAGTAAGCAGAATGTTGGGGCTGTACGCCTTACCAACTAGTCCAGGGGCAAACCCAGAAATAGATTTCGAGGGGGATATAAAATCAGGGTTGAACCCAGGAAAACCTTTTCTCCGAGAGGGGGGGGCGTGGTTGCTTGCATGGAATATCTATAATGTATTTGCCTTATCTCAACAAACATATTCATTTTTTTGCCACGTAGAAAAATTCATTCACAAATAAATTATTGTAGATTAATGAAATGAACAAGAACTATTGAACCATATTGGTCTCTTGTAGTTGTATATTGTATTGGGCAATATTATTGTTGGGTTGAAAATTTTAGCTCTCTGTGCTGAAAGATTTTTCCTGTCATTTTGAATCTAAACTGGAGAATATAGGCCTATGTGCTCTGAATACTGAGTATTGCGATGTGATTGGATAATATATATAGGCTATACTGTATATTTGATTATTATATACCTTAATTCCAATAAGGTTTATAGATAATTGTGTTGGAAACAAGAGGTTTTGTACCTGATTGTCTGAATCTTCATTACATAAGTATATTGAATTTCTTAAATAAATGGAATGAAATTGTTGAAGTTATATTGATAGAAAATCCTATCCAGGGCCCTCACGTGGTTTTTGGCGCCCTGTGCGAGATTTTGACAGGCGCCCCCCTCCCCATTACCTGACGAATGCAATTCAACATATTATAATATATTCAAAGCCAAAAATGATTCAAGCTGCCTTGCATGTTCACAGTTTTCTCATTAGCAATCGCAGTGTTGCATGTGCTGTGGCAAAAGGATTATAGGGACTTGCTTATTTTAATCCATCCCAATAAGGTATTGTCTCGTATTTTCATGTAATGGATAAGCAAAAGCCTACAGAAATTAATAGAAAATAGCTACATTGAGCAAAACTGTCACATTTCACCGTACTTTATCATTGAAATATTGAATTTTTAATCATTTATTAATTTATTTTTATAGTAGCCCAGGCAAATTAGACTAAAAAAGGGCCTAGCACCTAAAAAATGATGGATGGCTGGAAATGATCTTAAACCACTGTGGACATCCCAAATAAGTTTAATATGAGTTTGCGACGCTTTCTGAGTGGCGCGTAATACAGGGTGCCCAAAAGACCACGGAAAATTTGTTCCTTTTCTAGTTTTTTGCAACTCATGTCAAAACCAAACGTCGGACAGAAAAATTTGTAATTACAATGTTTTAGTAAATAAAATTCTTGAGCGATTGATATCAAATCAACCCTCTGTAATAAGCGACAACCGAGTTATGAATTTTTTAAAATGCTGTCTTTTTTAGAGGAATTGAAATTTGACAATTTTCAATTTTTGATTGCTTATATCTTCTGTACGTTCCATTAGAAATGTAAAATTCAAAACCTCTCTGGGGATAATTTTATTCTGTACAATTCAAGACCAAATAAAACTTTCTATCTTGTATATTTTTCGTGCTAGAGCTCTCAACATATTTCCTTGTACAACAAAATATACCGTACAATATATTCATCAATAATGACCAAAATAAATCTCTATATCCTTGTATTGGAGTTTTCTACCAGAATATTTTTTGTTAGATAATATTTCAATATAATGCCCACCATACCGTCCTCAATTCAGGATATTTCCAGTTAAAAGGACTCTTTAAGGATAATAAATGAAGGACACCCGTAACATTCGTAAAATTCAATGGATCTTAACAAACTATAGCTCATTGTTTTCAGCTCATCAAGGCGGTTCAAATGCATAGATCATTTGTTAAATTCGATCAAAATTGAAGAATTTTACGACCTTGAGTACTTTGAGTTCATTCACATATACCGGAAAAAAGGCTACTATTTGTGTTAAAATGTGTCTATCTTGGAAGCCATTGATAGTAAAAATTTGTATTTGTGCTTAAATTGTAGAGCATAAGCTCCTCTATCATTTGATATGTAGAAATCATGAATTCAAGCTGATAAGGTTAGATTTATTCACAATTGAAAAACATAATAAACATAAAACATTAGCCGGCCTGGTTGGCGCAGTTGGCTAGGGCGTCACAACCTTCAGTCCGCTAGCACTGCCGCAGGTCTGGGTTTGAATCCCAGTGGCATGGCTGTTTTCCGCCTCATCAATCACCTTTGCATTCAACATCCATTACCCACGCACAAGCTTAAATGCTTATGTGGGCATCACCGCAATAAAATTTAAAAAAAAATCACTTTTTCAATTTTCCCTACTATCACTATATTCAAAATTTGATTCTAAAGTGAGACTTTTTGGAGTTATTAATGAATTTTTGTTCTCAAATTGTGCAGAATTAAATTATCTATTATTCAATATAAAAAAACGCATTGATAACTTTAATAAAACTTCATTTAGAATCAAATTTTAACTATAGTGATATCACTGTACCCAGGAGTATAAACATGATTCAAGGAGAATAGATTCAAGTTTAGTATTAAAAACTTTTTTGGTACACTTGATAGAAAGTAGCCAGTTTCGATCTTCTTGACAGGCTTTGAAAGCCTTCATTTTCTGCACTAGTGAGGAATAAATGACTGATATTTGGGCCTTATAGCCGTACAAGATAGGAAAAATCAGCTGTCAACAAAATTTTCTGTTGACTTATCAGCGCATTCCATGCAAATGGGTCGACTGAACAGGTAATAAGTCGACTATTTTGAACATTTTCCAACTGATTGCATCAGAGATTTAGCAGATGATTTTCTTCAAACAAAAATTTTTTGTTCCGTATAATTCCACACCTAACCTTTTGTTTTGATTGGGAATTGATTTTATTGACAGATAACCTTTGTTGATATTAGAATCCTGAATTTATTTAAAACAAAAAACGGAAATTACCAATATGGAATTCAGCAAGTTGAATTCGTATGTCGTATATAAAACTTTTTTATCTTGTTCTAATAGCCTTTCCATGAAGTGTACCAAAAACTCAAATACACAACACGTTTCGAAAACGTTCGCGACGTCGCGAATACTCCACCTTTCCAGCCTCAGCTGATCGCTTTGGCTGTAAAGCTCCGTATTCTTGACGTCGCAAAACGACGTTTTCAAAACTAGTGGTGTAATATACTATTACAAAAAATTAATAATCGAGAATAGTATTCACATTTAGGCCTATCCTTAGGAGCTCAGCCTAATAGGCCAGCTATGATTTTGGTTGCAGAATTAATTTAAAGTTTGCTTTCTGGAAGCCCACCAATAGGTTATTTCGTTCGGTTATGGTACCCTCACTATATGTTGCTGAAAATTTGCACAACATTGCTGAATTACGTTCAAGTGATGATCCCGAACTTAAGCAGGACGGATGGAACGAGATATGTCATGACATTGTGGGTTTTATTGCATTGTAAAAACTTTACAAACATTATGTAGATTGTAAATCTTTATGAGACATGACCCTATACTGTAGGTAGTTTATGTAAGGTTTGTCATGGCGCAGACTACAGAATCATATTATTGGCAGTTGCAATGTGTGCTTTGTTGATTCAGCCTCCCGGAACTTATAATATAGAGTATAATAATATAGAGTAAAAATGTTCGGTTGGCTGAAATAATTTTAGCCAAAAAATTTCAGTTCTGCGCATACGTACTACACTCTCACTTTCCTCCGCCATCTTGCAACAGGCTCTTCTGTGCTTGGCACAACTATAGCAGCCAGGCAAACTCTGATATTGCGTTAGTCAAGACCAACTAGAAACTTGCATCAGTTATGCAAATAGATATATTAAATTCACTAAACTATCTAAAAACATATGTTTATTGTAGGCTCAGAAGTTTATACTATTTTTCTCTCTTCAAATTATGATTATCAATATTAAATACCATGCTCAAATTGGACCTTTCAATTCAACCTTTGTTTCTTGCTTCTTTAACAAAGCAGTTTTTGCATAGCAACAGGGAAAATAAATCAATATGAATTCATGAAAATCTTAATAATAATAAAATATCAGAATAGAATAGAAATAATTGATAAATTATTGGATAAAATGTAAAGGAAATCAAGTAAGATTTGAGATGAATAGGCTAAGTTCCACAAAAAAATTGAAATTCATTTATTGCAATAAGTTACATAAAAATATATATAAAAATTTATACTACCGTATAATGTCACTACAAGAATTTACAATTGAAAGTTTTAGTCGTATAAAAAAAACATGGCGCCTCAATAGTAAAGAAATCTGAAATAGATAAAAATCCTTGATAAATGAATGGATGAAATACCCAGGGAGGAAATGGAGTAAGATTGGAGATGAATGAGTTTTGCACAGAAATAACAATCATAATTCATTTATTGCAAAAAAAGAAAAACAATATACAATTTTTATACTGTAATAGTGTACATATCAATGTTACAAAAGAATTTACAATTAGAACTTCAGTCATTATAACTACAATACTCCCTAGTAAACACTACAATGGCGGCTCGTGCCCACGAAACAGGTGAAGTGCTGTACGGTTAAAAGATCTGGACACTACACCTGTTTTACCGTTGTACCTCAAATGAAATTTAGTGGATAGAATTTCTTCTTCCAAAGTATTGTAGAAATTCGATTTACTTAGCCAAATTCTAACAATAATAACTAATTCTAACCAATAAAAGTAACGAGCAACGTAATAGTTTTCCAAATTTTCAGTACCTATTTCTACAGTTACACCAATTTTTTTTAGAAGTTTCTTGGTGAAAATATCCTGATGCACGTTTCTAACATGCACAGGAAGAAGCATGTAATTGTACAGTTTTGAATAATAATAGCATATTAACTTCTTATTCAAATAACTAATGTTTGTTATTACAAGTTTGAGAAAGCACACTTCACTACCTGAACTTTCTCAGGATTTTATGAAAGGCTCATGATTTTCAGAACGAATAACCAAGTGATAAGCAGCTACCCATGACGCACAAGTGGTATGCAGGGTTGCTGACCCGGATGGAATGTGAGGGAGTAATCGTAAAAAGAGTCTTACGACTTCATGGATTGATGAAGCTTGCCTTCCATCACCTGTCTAACATTGAATTTGAAGGTTGATCGTTACAGCGCCTGGTACAAAACAAGGTAATGGAAAAACTTCTTATTATTCCCAATGGGATTTATCCTGACTTTTTAATCATGTGTGTGCTGGAAAGTTCAGCGGGCTGCAAACCATGCAGCTGAAGAGTACTAGTTATTGGCACACAGTAGAAAATTTATTTATTTATGTTTTTTGTTAACATTTCTCATATTTGTTTTCACATTTTCCTGCTCCTGGTCCGGCTTACAGCGCGTACTAACCAGCTTGATGAAAATATAACCCCAGGCGCACACCTTTTTGATTTTGTTTGCACAGGTTTGTTGCGGTGGGAATTCAATTCTGAGAACTTGCCGGACGGAAATTTAAAACCATTGCGGTGTAGTGGTATGAGACAAGGCGTTACGAAAATATATTCGGTTTGCAAATATTTGCAGCAAAATGCTGCATGCGGCATTTAAACTGCGCCGCCCTATCACGGACGATTTGTGACTCGTTCAGGAACTAACTCTAATTTTCGTCACGAAATAATAGACATAACCAAAAAGGGAAAGTCAACTCTCAACATTTTGGAAATCAACTTTTCAAAACAATTATTAGAGATTATTTTCAAATACCGTATGATGATTTCATTTATTATACCATATTATGTATGATTTAAATCACAAAGATTACAAGAATATAAGAGAAAAATACAAGATTTGGTGTGATATTAGAAAAGCTGTCCATGATCCGGGTAAATTTGAGTTTACTTTAACCCTAGAACTAGTCGACCGTACCCTTGTTTACCCTTTAAATGCTTTGTGACGCAAATGGTCGCTACTTTTCAACATCCTGTCTTAAATAAATAGCGTCTCAAAGGTTGCAACATACGATCGATCACACATATTGTTATTTAACTACCAATCGAAAAAGTCGGCAATATTTTCGATAGATATCGATCAGGAAGTACACAATCTGATTGAACATTTTGAGGTAAATTTTATTTTCTAAGTTGGTAGCAATATATATTAAGTTCAAATATGTAATAAAATTCCTCAGTGTCTGGCAAGCAAGAGCCAGCCAGTACGCTCTGAACTTTACAATGTGAGCATATTTGTGATTTGCAATATTTTGGTTCGGCTTTTTGGTTATTAAAAGTTATAATTGAAGATAAATTATATAATATTATTTAATATGTTATAATTATAATTCGGTAACCCTGATTATTTATCAATTTTCTAACATGATTTCTGGCTAAGTTTGGTATGGCCCGAACTACTAACACCAAGTATCACTAAAACAATTATCAGAAGATTTTGTATTTATTGTTGACCAATTTTTGCAGTTATAAGATGAGTGGTTAACATCACCAAGAAAAATAAAGGCGTTTTTTGAAATGAGTGATCCATTAGAACCAGGAAAGTGATGATAATTATGATAGTGATAGTGATATTGACATTAACGACATAGATAAATCAAATTTTCCTTCAAATTCAGACTCAGTTTCAAACAATGACAAACTATTATTGCAGTAAACATTGAAAGCATTCCTGATAATGACAATGACGAACTTGTATGCCAGTAAACATTGAAAACATTCCTGATAATGACAATGTTGAGCTTGTATTACTACAGTAATTCAAAGTATTATTGAAAACATTAAAAATAATGACAAGCCTTTGTTTTTAGATCTGGCGCAGCTTCCAATGATTTTTTGAAAATACAGCAGAAAAGAGAGTGCCGGCCCTAATCAAATTGAAGAGGAAGTAGATATGGGTAGTGTAAAATAAGCCAAACGAAAATAATAATAATGAACATGTAAATATTGCTCCTCAGGATTGGCATAGGGAATTGTTTCCCCTGAAAATGGAAGTGGAAAGATATATTGGATAGATTTCAAGTCAGAAATCCCCGGAATACAAGGATTGCCCACCCTGGAATAGTACACTAATACTATATGTTCATGTTGTTTTTTCTAAATACGATATGGAAGATGCTAACAGAAGAAACAAATAAATTTATAAAATAACCATCGAAAAAAAGTGAACTTCTGGAAGGATGAAAAGATTTTCTAGAGCTAAAACAGTGGGTGAATGTAAGCATTGCAACTATTGAAAAAATTCATCAGCATTCTACTCAACATGGGTTTTGACAAGAAGGAAGAATAAATAACTTATGAACTATTGGGGATAAACCAAGTACACAACATATACCGCTTTTAAACTCATCTAACGGCGTCATGTCATTGAGCCAATTTCAACTGATTTGCTCTATCATTTCACCTCGAAAATTAAAAAACTTGAAATGGCGAGAAAGGACAGCCTGGATATGACCCCTAGTGCAAAGTGAGAAATTATATTGATTATCTGAATGCAAAGTTTTTGAAACATTTCAAACCTGGACAGAACTTAACGCTTTGGGATGAAAGTACAAATGGAGAAAGCATGAAGAATCGTTGTACTTTCATCCAGTGACATATGCCCCTTAGAAAGGACATACCAGATTCGGGATAAAAAATTTAGAGTTGTGTGACAGTGAGTCAAACTACGTTCTACAGATCCACATTGTTACCGTGTTAAAAATTTTTTATTTAATTCAAGAAGACCATTCACTGAAAAGGTTGTAATGGATCTCTATTGTCAGGAGCCAATGCTATTGGACAAAGGTTCTCATTTGTTGTGGACAATTATTATACAAAATTGCCAGAGTTACAAAGGCTTCTTTACAGCAGAAGGCCTTTTCTGACGGGGGACAATAATACAAATTCCAGGGAGATTTGCAAGGAAGTAGTAAAGTACAAACTTGGGGTGCAAGAGAGCGTGTATTATAGGAGTAGACCAATCCTTCTTGTCGGCTACAAGCAAAAAAATGCGGAAACCAGTGTACCTTCTAACTACAGGCTGCCATGCAGAAGATAAACTAATTACGAGTAAGAGTGGTTCACAGGCAGTAAAACCAGAACTAATTCATAAATATAATTTGTCCATGGGTGGGGTTGACACAAGCAATAAATCAATATATCACCTATCATGTACAAGGCCCACAAAGAAATATTGGAAAAAGTTTTTTATAAATTTTTTGGACATTTCTCTACTCAATGCTTACCTGTTGTATCAGGGAACACAGACCCCCCATGGACTGTAGCAGATTTGTTGTCCACGTCATTATGAACTTTCAAAATCAGAAGAAGAAAAGAACCTGCAGTTCCATCCATACAAAGCCAACAGAAAAACACAACTCACTCACCCCCGAAATCAAAGGCATTTATTGGGTGGGGATCAACAAAGGGGGTCCTCTGGTGTCCAGGATGTAACCCTTGTACATCCCCTTGTTTTCCTCAGCTTCAACATTTTGGAGGCCAAAAATTTAAAAGGAAGAGGGGGGCGTCTTCAAATGAAGCAGACTAGAAAAAAAAAAATGATGATTTTTGGTACATAGTAAGAATAAATTATTTTTTTAATAGTGAGGTAAATATTTCAAATTTTATTTGTGTTTGGGGTGAACAAAAATTTCCATTTTTTTTATATTTTGAATTTTTTTTTTGCTTCAAAAGTGTTTTTTATGATGTGTGAGTGTAAAATCTAAATGGAAAAAAAATTATCAGGACATTCTTGGGTTTTATAAGTGAAAAAAGGGGGAGTTTGCTTTTTATATCATGTAGTTCATAATTTTAGGTAAAATTTAAAAATAATAACTAATAAAATATATTCATATTATTACAATGTTTATAAAATGTTGTTGCTGTTCAACAATGCCCTACTTCGTCTCCAAAAATTTAAAATCACACACCCATTTAAGACAGGGTTCCTTGGGCAATTTGAATGTTTAAAATGTAGGGTTAATAGGCTAATTGGCTTTTTAGATTATTAGGCACCTTACTATATTATATCATAACCGTATATTATTATTGTATTACAGCATCATTATTATAGTTAATTTTATCTCTTCTACCCTACTATCAAAACATTGGGTTGGTTAGGTTAAATACTCAAATTCTCCCACGCTCTAATTCTTTCCCCTTTATTATTCAGTATTTTGCACCCAAACCTTTGTCTCAAAAACAAGTCCAAATTTTGGAACCACCCAACAAGTTTGTGATGCATTGGTCTGCGTAATTTAAGTTTGGTAAAATTAATGTTTCTACGGTTGGTACTGTATGTAATATTGTTGGGGATTCATTTATACCATATTTCAAAATTTAAAAATATTATTGATTATGTCAAATTATTTACTAACAAAAATAACATAACTGGGTGTTTGAAGTTCAACTCCGAGTTGGATATGAAACCTTTGTTTATTGCAGATAATGCAGCCTATGCTATTTTGGGACGGGGCAACTCACTATTTTGACAACTCGCTGTTTATCCAAAAACACCAAACTGTTGCTGGGGAGGTGACTTGCTGTTTAGACAACTGCGTGTTTTTTGAGAAATAGCGAAATTACGTTTTGGCTATTGCAGCTTGGCAGGCCAGGTCAGGCAACTGGCTGTTTTGTGCCACAGTCCGCCATCAATAAAACTCATCTGTCTAGGAGGGGCATGCAAATTTTGACGCTAGTCTGATACCTGATATACTTTGACGCAAGTCCATGCAGCTTGGTCAATATTGGTTCGAGAATCATGAATTTGATTTCAAATTATTGTGGGGAACATTGTGATCTATAAAAACTTGGTGAATATTGGTTCGAGAATTATGAACTTGATTTCAAACTATAGGAAACATTGTGATCCATAATTACTCCAGCTCGGTCAATATTGGTTCAAGAATTATGAATATGATGAATTATTGTGATCTATAATTTGAGACAAAATTTTCAATGTTTTAACGCAAGTTTGGCATATATCTTATTTTCCCAATTAATTGTTGATAAGTCATGTACGCTAAGTAGGCTAGAAAGTCTGGTAATAGGCTTAAATTATGAGGCTTAGAAAATAATAGGCTTAAATTCTGCTAATTCCTGACATCGGATATATTTTTTTGAGAAGTAGGCCTATCTATCATTCCCAGTTTTGTACACAAACATGACCTCTTTTCATCTCTTCCCTCAAGTTACCGTATGTCATTACATCAGTAATAATTAGTAATCTGTAATTGAGAGATCAATTCGACCATCAATATATGGTCCACTACATAGTTTGTATTATTAGGTACCTATATATTATACAGTAGGCCTATTAAATAGAAGATTTTGTATACTGTAGATGATGGAAACAAGTGTACTCAGTTTCTTCTCTATCTGTTGGTCTACATACAGCACTTTGCGCCTGAGCAGTGTGTATGGTAGCAATCTGTTCAAATTTGTTGGAAATTGTTTCTGATAACTTACTTGCAACTCACATAATAAATGAGCATCATTTTCAAGTCAGTATTGTATTTTTTCACTTTTACCCAATTGGAAAAGGATAGCAAATTTAATTGGAGAAGATAAAACATTCAGGCCAAGGATTGACAAAATTTTATATTTACACAACTCAAGATAGGCATACAATATTTATAAAAATATGCCCCTATAATTATTAATTAGGCCTACATTTATGTTGACTACGGTAACTAGGCCTATAAAACTGTGAATTACTTATACAGTAGGCTACCTATCATGGATACTGGAATACTGGTAGGTACCTATTAGCCCATACATAGTGCTATAACAAGAATTCAATTCATAAACTATTCTGTAAAGTTACACTGAACTTGAGTTAACAAATACATGTTAAGACCATAATAACCTAATAGGAGTAACTTACATATTTTTTAAAATTTATACATTGTGCTATAACAAGAACTCAATTCATAAACTATATGAATATAGTATTCATAAATAAATAAATTATTCATAGATAAAATAAAGTATTTATAAACCTCTGAATAAAGTATTCAAGTACAACTTAAACTATATAAAATTGGGTTTGAAAATATAGTTTTAAAGTATTTCTTCAGAAAATATTTTAACTTTATAGATAATGAAGGTTTACTTAGTTTCGGTGGGGACAAAGTGTCTCCCCGACAAAGTGTCTCTCCGACAGCCATTCCCCTTTTAAAGCCAGTTTTTAGGAGACCGGTTGACGGCGACAACTGGTCTCCTTTCCAAAGCAGGTTTTTAGAAAGGTGCTCGTGCTTAACGGATACACTTTGGCGGGCCTCAGGGAATGGTTGTCGGGCATGGGCCCCGACAGCATCTCCCTTTCAGAGGGGAACAGATGTCGGGTATACACTTTGACGGCAACTCTAGGGGTCCGTTGTCGGTTGCGATCCCGACAAACTGTCCCCTCATAACATCACATGAAATCATAATTCCGGTTAGGTCTATTTTAGTGCATTTCATTAAAAAAAAAATGCATTATTGGTCTTGCCCTAACAATCGAAAATTTATGATGTGATATTTTTACACATTTCGAGTCCCTAGAACACAAATTTGATGTCCATTCAAATTCATATATGTATATATATGCTTCAGCAGCGAAAATATCACAAAAAATTAAGTTAAGTCTAGTTTCTAAATGTACAAGTCACACAATTCTACAAGTGTCTCCTGTATATATTATTACATTTATATATGTAAATATATCACATTTATATATTTATATATGTACAGATTCCTATGAAGTCGATAACTCCCCAAAAGGGCTCGTTGGAGAGCGACAAAATTTTACACAGGAATTATCAGTGTTAATATCTCGGTCAAGTTCGTTAACCAGTCAAATTGGTCCAAGGGTAGGGGTGAAATCAGGGGATGAAAAATTGAAAAATCACTACAAATCGACCAAAATCGTTTTCGATTTGAAAATTGGTAATACCCTTATTTTTTTTTGAGCCATCATCAAACAAATCAATAAAAAATGGCGGAGAAAATGGCAAATAATATGCCAAGAATGGTATTTTTCATGGGTTTTTCGAAAAACGCACCTTTGAATTTATACCCTGAATAGCTCATTACAAGTCATATGGTTTGAGCCACCCATAGAATTGCATTTGAAATGCCTCTTTCCGACCGCCAGCTGCGAGGCGAATTTTGTTTGAAAATTAGAGATGAAGTCACATGAATAGAATTGTTACAGTCACCAAGTTTCATGTCTTCTCATTTCCAATAAAATTAAATATTCCTTATTCAGGCATAATCCCAAGTACTGTGTATAATGGCTGTTATCGTTAGTTGACCAACGCTATCCAGCTGGAGTAAATGAGTTACATTCAATATAACACATGTTCATGTCAAAAAATTGTGAGAGGTGATCATATCAATTTTAATTTATTTTTTACAATATCATATTCATGTAATTCAACAGTTCGGCCGCAGCTTCCAAGAGCAAAGCTTGGTACCAGATATTTCTATTTAATGCCCCAATTATCATATGTTTGCCTAGCTCCATCAGGACCTCCTAAATACCTCCTTAATCTATTAATTGACCGAACGTAAGTGAGGTCTAGAGTCAAAAACGACGATTTTGAATTTTTATGTTTGTTCCGCTTTGACGAAATTCATTGCATTCACGGTGGCAATACAATGTGATGATATTGGACAGGAATGTTCTGCTTGAATTGTGCGACGATGTATGTATAAAGTTATTTGAAATATGTCATTTCAAGGATAATATGAAAGGAAAAAATTACCTGTGTATTAAAATAATATTACTATATACCGGTACATTAAGTAGTAGTTCACAGAACTACTAAGATTCATTCAGAAATTGAAAGTTGAAATTTATACAGAGGTTGGGAAAATGAACCCATATTTTCATCGAGCGAAAATCTGATCTACTTTACTACAGATACTAGGATACTGATGTGTTCTATTACCTTGTACTTTACCATCTTTGCAGTATTGGAATCATAATAGAACGAATAATATTTGAATGTGCGTGCTAACAAACCAGCATCAAATACTAGATAGATACTAGATAACTAGATTACTAGTTATCTTTTATTTTTGATATTCTTGACTTTTTTTTGTCAATATACTCATTGATATTCTTTTACAATATCAATGTCATCACTTCAAAAAGTTATGAAATGGTTTGAAATCAAGTTATTGGAATTCTAAAAAAAATTAGAAAAGGTGCCTGTGCATCCCTATCCGTGAGGCGGTGCGGTCGCAGCAGCAGAGCGAAGCTCGTTGCCCCGATATTTATAAGTATTAGATAACAGTTGGACGTATTTCATGAAGTGGAACACGAATAGTAGATCTATGTTCGTTTTTATCAATGTATAAAATTGCATTTGTTGAACGAGCGAAGCGAGTTTCTATACTTCTGACTCAACGATCAATTCGTGGTCTGTCTTTTCGTAAGTTCGTTCGATTGTGTGTTCGACAATAATCCACGAATGCCTTCTTTAATCAGCTTCAAATTCAAAACATATATCCTTGAACAGGTCAAGTTCGTTGGACAATAAAATCGACCGACTTATCATCCTTTTTCAAAGGGAAAAAAATAATCTCAGCAACGGTATATCTATAGATACTCCCGTACCTATGATATTTCATCACAATAATCACGGCTGATAAGAATGACATATGGAAAATTTTGAAAATCCATCTGATTTCAATAGAAAAGCTGATTAAAAATTAGCGGCAAATTTGAAGATATTATCTTGAGAAATAATAATGTTCTCAAATCAAGGGAACTTTCATGTGAAGTCATAAATTGATCTCTAGTTTGAACATGTGATAGAAGTCTTTATTTTAACAGCTGACAATAGGCGACAAATTTGAATATTATTCTACCATTGACAATAATTCTTACAGTATTTTTTGTTGAAAAGAGTAGCTATATTATGTCGTTCCATTTGATTTCCATGTTTTGATCATCCAAACTGATAAAATGTCAGCCATGCTTTACTACGGCATTTAAAAAATGTTATTAGGGGATTAATAATAATTTATTCATTTGATTTATCCGAATGAATTTACTGAACTATTGCAAAATACCATATATTTGAAAGAAGCTCTAATTGCGGAATTAGGGCTGTGGTGTAAATTATTTTTAAATAAGAATTTGCAAATAGATGACTTGAAGGAAATTCTAATGCATGTTTACACCGGATTGTTAATAACATTAGTTAATAACTTTTTTGAATAATGTATTATTATATAGACTTATATATTATGTAACTCATCATATTAACTAATGTTATTAACATTCCGGTGTAAACGTGGCTTTAGTAGCTAAACTTTGAGGCAGATATTTTTCAAAGTGATATTGATTTTTTCCAGATTACATTGCTCATCAAAGTGTTTTTCCATTAAATACAGCATCTGTTGAGAGATCGAATAGTAGGTTTTTTTCATAGGGTAAAGAAAGATATAGCTCAGGAGCACAACGGGAGAGGAAGAATGATGGTATCGTGCCTAATGAGAGTCCATCGTGAATTTAAAAAAAGAAGGACCAAAGAGTATTGGATAAGTTCAAAAAGAATTAACTGAAACTTAATTAAATGTTTTATTTCACCTTGATTAACCTAGGAATTCACCTTGATTAACCTATGAATTTACCTTGGACTTTGGATTTGCTGGAATGTTATCAAAACTATAATTATTTTGAATCCAGGGTTTTCTGCACTCTAGACACACATTTCGCAATAATATCATACAGAGCTAGATGCCATTCCTAGTAATGAAATTTAATGTTGATAGATTATTTGTGTTGAACAACTTTGCAAGGTGATTAAATTATATCTATATTCTAAACACCCACCCACCCACCGAGTGTTTGGAGGAGATTCAATCTTTTAGGTATTATGATTCTTTGTATCCTTATTCGAATACCTGAGAGTCCTTGTGAAAAAAATAGAATTTCATGAACTGGCGTTTGAAATACATTCAGTTTCTATAAATCATTAGATATTAATCAATTGATTGGTGATATAGACATATAATACTATAGATTTTGAAAACTCCATATTTTTTTACAAGAATTATTCCGTTACTTTGAAAGTTTGTAACTTTGAATTGTGAATTATTTCATTCGTACTTCAAAATCCCTCAAGGCGAAATTAAGTTCTCTTAAATTTGAGACCAAATTCACACTTCTATGTCCAGTGGTTCATGGCCACCACAGACATAAATTTCTAAACACGTAGGCTCTATTGTACTCTGGGCGCCGGTAGTTTCGGAAAGCACCCCTTTACCAAATTATTCCAGCTTGATGCATACGATTTTTTGTTTTCTAGGGTGGGTGTCAAAACATCCGTTGTTGTAAAATAAACAACGGCCTCTATAATCTTTGCTATCCGATGACTTCTATGATGACTTCCATCTCACCTTCTGTCCCATTCTGAGGGCTGCCTCAGAAATCTTTTGTGTCAATAACAAAGAGCTTCAACACAATAGATGTTTCAATAACAGTAGTTGAGAATTGTTTTACTAGAATCCTATCCAATTCTCAACTTCTACCTACATAGTTTTGATGATTAACGTGATATGTGCTTCATGTAATATTCAATATTTTCATTCAATATGTATAACTATCATATCACATTCACAACTACTGGTACTCAACAAGTGAAAGTTATCAATGCTTGGAAAAAGTGAAGCAATTATTACTGCTTAATAATACAATATCCGATAATATCAGAAGGCATTGAATTCTCGATTTTGCAAATGAAATTTTCAAAATTAACTTAGGCTATTCCTACTGTGAAAAAATACTATCATGTTGTGTACAGTCAAGTAAGGTTTTCCTATTTCATCCATTAAAATAGGAAATAAAGAATACTAATAAATTATTTTTGATATTCCTTATAAGATTTATAGTTTTTATATTCTCATTACAATTTCTGTGCAAAAAATCCCCCCCACCAACTATCGATCAATCTACCTATTTGCTCATCCTATAAAATTAAATCGATTGTAGGTCAACACTGTCCATATCAGGTTCCGTACATGTAAAGTTCATTACCCTTACCACCTTAGACTGTAGACCATCATCACATGTTCATTAAGAAATATTTTTGAAGGAAGCAGACATTGACATAATAAGCAGAATCTTGACACTGAGATACTACTTCCAATGCTAAAATAAATACATCCTGCCCATTCACTGAATTCAACAATCTATCTGGACTCCCACGCTCCACAGATGCAGTACTATGGGGTTTTCCAACTTAACAACCCTAATTAGCGATGAGAACAGCTCCTAGTCTGGTCTAGGTAGAGGCCTGTCGAAAATAGCATCTATTCTTTAATCTCAAAACGAACATCCAAAACTTAATGATCCGTACATTGATCTATCCAATTATACATTGTTTGGTTTAGTGCAAGGGTAGTGGACGTGTTATTTTTTGAATTATTAGTAGCAGCAGTATACGAGTGTCAAGATTCTGCTTATGTTGAGTATCTCATTAATAACTTGAGGTTACTACGAGCTAACTCATTCACTCTAATTGGTTATTTGGGCTGAAAGGAATAATAGTACACAAGATAAGATTGTTGAGTAATTAATAAACTTTTTAAAAAGAAAAATCTTTATTATGACGTTAAGCAATGAAAGATTCTAACCGACTAAGCGCGGCGCGCAGGCCGCAATTGTTTTTATTAAGTAAAACTGCAAACTAAGCAACTAGTGCTACATAACTCCTCCACCCCAAAATTTTTAATCGTCCTCGATTATTCAAATTTAAAATTTAGGTACCGCATAAACTAAGGTTGGGGCTGGTTGTGGAGAAACTTGTAATGGTACATTATTATTTCTTAGAATAGGTCTACGAATATAATAAAAATACAATACAATTAAAATAATTACTACAATTACAAATAATAAGAAATACATATTTTGATTGGTATTTTCATTGAATAGAGACAAATCACTGAAGTTATAATTCTGATTTTCCAAAAGTGACATCTCGTTAAATTTATCAAAATTATTTGGTATCATTTCGATTTTTTCAGGAATATTTGTGAGTTTAAAAGATTTAGATATTTTGAAAGTTGATGGAAGACGTTGGTCTTCCATTTCGTCTCCTTGATCTAAATGAATCAGAAAAGATTTAGATGGATTTATTTTATCATTATTTATTTTGATATGGGATTGACCATATCCAAAAAACATACTTATTTCGTCATACTTAATGAATGGAGTTGGATTCGCAATATAAGTTCGTTGACAATTGGTCAATTCATTATTTGCTAGAATATCAACAATACAGAGTCATTAACATTTCGTTTAGTTTTACAATAAGAGGCATTGAGGTCATGTAGACATTGGTCTAGTACCACTAATCCTGAGTCAGAAACAGAGATCGTATTTTCACTTACGTTAATGCTATAACAAGAATTATTCAATAATACAGGATAATTAATGAGGCGAAAGGTTTCAAATAGCGAGTTTCTCATGGGAACAGAGATAAAGTATGTTATAAAATTCTCTGAAATAGTACAATGAACTGAGCTGAGTTTCACAATGTTTCAATATTTTCACTTGCAATATTTTCTCTATGAGAATAAGTAATATTTTCAAAGTCGGATTTATGAATAATAGAATAATGAATCTTAGAACTAGAACAAAACTCAATACTATCTAACAATGCATTCACTTTTAATTCCATCAATTCAAGATTAAGATTAATAAGAGATACCGTGAGAATCTGATTCAAAAGAGTAAATTGCGAATATGTTACATTTTTAATCATTTCATTATTGCTATTTATCTTCTTCAAAATCATCATTAAACTTATTCACTAAATTATTATTTACAACAAAACTTTTCTTTCATTTTCAATCAAAACTTGTTCATTTTTCTCCAAATTATCGATTATCTCATCATAATGTTTCTTATCATTTGCATCTAAGTTTCCAGTAAACCAATTAATAGCATTTCCTAATCCATCAAAAAGTCCTCTTTTTTACGAGATGAAGAATACATCGGAAATAACAAACTCAATTTTTCGATTAGATTATCACGTATTTGCATGAAAGGAATAATCAGTTTCTTCATAGATGGTACATTTTGTAACTTATCAATAGAATTAGACAATTTTTCAATTTCATTCTTAAGACTACTTATATTAGAATAATGTATGACAGTAAAAGTCTCGTTTATGTACATATGTCGTTCAATCTCCACTGGTATCAGTCCTGCAGTATTAGTCAAGTCCACTAGTTCGTACGCTGGGACTAGGGGTAGGATCAGAACCAGAAGTAGTATTATCTGTAACAATAGTTTTCTTTTTTACTTTTCTGTTGCGTTTCAACCTATTAGGATGAAGTTTGAGAGTTCTTTTGGGATTGATAAAGGTTTTTACCAATTGCTTTAGCTTCAAAATATTTTGGGAGGTATTTTTTGTTTTGAATACTCCTAACGTATCTTACATCATCGGGATATTTGGGAGGTTCCTCACGATTTTTATTTAGTTTTTCAGTTCTCTTCTGTATTTCGTCATCGGTTTTCTCTTTAACTAAACCACGAAAGGTTTCTAACTCTTGGAAATATCTATCTGCTAATTCTTCTGTTATTTGCACACGAGTTTTATCTAGACTATTGAAGTGTTTGAGCTTGCCAAATGTAAGCTCCAAAGGGGTCATTTGGTGAGTTGAATTCAATGAATTATTGTATGTGATAATTGCAAGATCTAATTTTTCTTTGAAAGATGCCTGTGGCATTTCAGTTCCAAGTCCAGTTAGTAATTCTACAAGGGTTGAATGAGCACGTTCAATGGAACCTTGGCTATCAGGGTGTCCTGCAGACGCATAGTGAGGTGTTATTTCATATAACGTTAATAGTTGTCGCACAAGAGCGTTATCAAATTCTTTTTCTCCATCCATACAAACTATTTCGGGGATAGGATATTTCGAAATATATTTTTTCAAAGCTTTAGTAATAGCAGGGCCGTTAACATTATCAATGATGAATGCTTGGAAAAATTTAGAAAATAAATCGATTGTTGTCATTACTTTGTGTGATTCAAACAAGAATACATCTACTTGAATTTTTTCAAAAGGTCTCAAAGGAGTTGGAGTTACTTGATATTGAATTTTTACGGGATTTCGATCATATTTTTGGCGAAGGCACGTAGGACAATTATTTACAAAATTTGTTACATCATTATGCATTGTGGGCCAATAGTATTCACGTCTCAATTTTAGATAGTTTTCATTTATTCCACGATGGAATGTTTTTCCTTCATGATGGGTGGAAACTAGAACTTTTTGTTCTTCTATGTCTGTGATATCTTGCAGTATTATTTTGTAGATCTTGAATTTTGTAGTTTGACTGAATTCTTTCAATTTTTCAATTAAGAAGTTCAGTATACTTTCTGCTATGGGTTGCAAATTTTTGTTGGGACTTACAAAAATAATTCCATAAGTTTTATCAGGTTGGAAATACGTTTTCAATCTTTCAATGTTGTTTGAAATATCATCTTTGGATGAAACAGTAATATTTACCCTATTCTTATCAAGACTTTCGTAAATTGGATTCCGAATTTTCCACGTTTGATTACTATTTGATTTTTCTTTATTGATAGGTGAATCGTCAATTACAATACCGGCTCTATCATCGGATGATTCCTGAGAATGAATCGTGACTAAAGAGTCATTGTCATCGTTGTTTTGTGGGATATCAGGTTCATTGTTATTGTTTTGATTTGGAAACAAATCGGCTAGTACTTGATCAAGGTCAATGTTAGTTTCATTCATAAGTTCATCTGTTGAAATGTTTAGATCTAATGAATTAGCTGGCGAGTTTGTTTGATTTTGAGGTACATTCTGATTTGGGTTTTGATTATTTTCGGAATCTAACTGAGCAAGAGTTTCAAAATCCATAATCTCGTTATTTAGAACTTCAGCAGTATTTACTGGATTTCGGGACAATGCGTCAGCAATCACGTTACTTTTTTCTTTTAAATATTCAACAGTAAAATCATATTCTTCAAGAAGTAGTTTCCATCTCAAAAGTTTAGAATTTGGTTCCTTCAAATTTCTGAGCCAAACCAGGGGTTTGTGGTCAGTTTTGACAACAAATTTCCTACCATACAAGTAAGGTCTGAAATGTTTTATGCTCCATACAATACTCAAAAGTTCTTTTTCTATTGTAGGCAAATTACATTCGGCTCTATTTAGAGTTCGAGATGCATATGAAATTGGAGATCATTACCATTTACACTTTGAGATAAAACACTGCCGATCGCATAATTGCTCGCGTCGGTTGTCAGAGTGAAAGTTTTACTGAAATTTGGAAATGTCAAAATAGGGAGAATTGCACAAGGCTTCTTTCAAATTATTGAATGATTTTTTGTATTCAGCATTATTAATGTCGATTTTTTCATCTTTTCGCAAAGCTCTAGTAAGAGGTTGGGCTATTTTAGCATAGTTTTTAATAAGTTTTCTGTAGAATCCGGTCATGCCTAAAAATTGTTTTATTTCTTTGACGGTTTTTGGTATTGGAAATTTGGAAACAGCTTCGATTTTTGCGGGATTGGGACGGATTCCGTCTTTAGGAACAATATGGCCTAGAAACAATAGTTCCATATTACAAAAATTGGTTTTATCCAACTGAATTTTCAATTGATACTCTCTCAATTTTTTAAATACTCTTTTAAGGTCTTTCAAGTGTTCTTCGAATGAGTCGGAAAATACTATTATGTCGTCCATATAGACAAGAGCATTTGGAGTGTCACAAAAATCAAATTCATAGCACGCATAAAGCTAGGTGGTCCATTTTTAAACCAAAAGGGAAAGTTAAAAAATTCATAGTGACCATCTTCTGTGCTGAAGGCAGTCTTGGGAATATCTGATTCTTCAACTTCAAGTTGATGGAAGCCTGATGCTAGGTCTAAGCTAGTGAAATAAGTTGCTCTACCTATCTTTCCAAGAGATCCTCAATATTTGGAAGAGGGAACTTGTCACCTTTAGTTTTTTCATTTAATTTTCGATAGTCAATCACAAGTCGTACTTTTCTCTTACCGGAATTGTCCATCTTTTTTGGAACAACCCAAAGCGGGGAATTGTAGGGTGAATTGGAAGGTCTTATTATTTTTCCGTCAAGTAATTTTTGAACTTCAATTTTAATGTCATCTTTGAAAGCTACAGGATATCGATAATTTTTCGTATACACAGGAGAGTCGTCAGTCGTTTCAATTCTGTGTTTTAGTAAGTGAGTTGCAGTCAGTAAAGTATTTTCAAGTTTCAGTATGTCTTGGAATTCATGCACTAGATTGACTATTTGTTCTTTGTCACGTCTGTCAATGTGGTCCAGTCGAATTATATTTGATATCTCTTCATGAGTTAGAGTGTTCTCAGAAGGAGAATAGTCCATCAAATCACATTCTTCTATTTCAAGGCATTCAATATTTAACTCTTTTTTCGACATCAGAGAAATATTCAAACTCACAAAAATTTCCATCAACATTTACAAGAATCTGATTGAGTTCTAAAGCAGGTATATTCGTTATTCTAATCTAGCATTTGATTTGTTGATCAGAGGCAATTTCAAATTATTTATTCCTTTACGAATTTTGACTGGAGTAAGTCCATTCAAATTGAGGTTTTGCCTATTAGTTATCAAACAGCTATTTGTGAGATCAATGCGAGATTCAATTTTCAAAAGTGTTACAGTACCAAGCAGAATATCAAAGTTATCACTAAAATCGTGTACAAAAAACAATTCATTTCTTAAACTATCATGCACAGAACTTAAATCTAGAGTCGCACGTCGAAAACCTTTTGTTTCACCAGCTGGTGTTTTGATTTTGAATTCACAATCTTCAACTTTTAAGCAAGGGAATGATTTATTATCAGTTCTCACAAAATTATATTTTGATCCTGTGTCAATTAGAATTTTACAACCATTAGAAAACAAGAATGGAAGTTCTTCAGTATTGCATAGGTTTATTTCGATCACCTGTGATTGGTTTGACTGTTGCCTAATTCTAAAAAATTCTGAAGGCATCAACGAGCTTGTCAACTTTTTCAGATAATTGTTCAAATTTTGAAGTTTCAGTTTCAGTTCGTTCAACTGGTTCACTGAGATGAACGTTGTGAGGTCTTCTCAAATTAGAAACAGTACGCATAGATACGTCTGAGCTATTATTACCATTACGGTTCTGATAGTTTTGACCTCTGTTTTGATCATGTTGGTTGAAATTACGAAATTGAGAGTTTTTGGGGTTGATTGAAATTACGAAATTGAGAATTTTGGGGTTGATTGAAATTACGAAATTGAGATTGAAATTTTTGCTGGTTGCCTTGATTGTGAAAAAATTGTTTGTTGGTATTAGTTTGATGTTGAGGTTTTGATTGATTATTCTGATTGTGGTGAGATTTTTCATGAAAAATTGTGTTTTGAAATGCATTTTTGACACATCAGTAGTAAAGTTCAAATGTTTTAGAACAGCATTGCTTTCACTGATGATGGCTTGTCGCGCGTCTTGAAGATTTCTGATTCTGAGAGTTTGGAGATGGGCTCCTAACTGATAAGGAAGTCCTTCGACGAGAATATTGATCACTTGTTTGTCCAATTGATTGGTAACAAAATTGAGAAAATCACCAGATACACCATCCAGTTTATGTCTACAAATTATTGTTGTGCGTTTTTCTTCTAATGTGTTCACGAATTGCAAAGGATGTTGTTTTGGGTGTGGTTTCAAAGTTAAGAGTTCAGCTGTTAATTGATGCACTGATCGATTGTCTGCAAGAATTGTTTTTCAAAATAATTATTACGTCTTTCACTGATTTACATGTACTGTTAATCACTACTATTTTTTGCTATGCGGTGCAGTCTTTTCTTGATTTGGAATAATAAACGAAAATGATTTGCTCCAGCTTCGATAATGTCATTTGTACAAAAGCCATCAAAAGAGTTTCAACAACTTCGAGAAAAAAAATGAGTTCAATGGGATTTCCATCGTAATCGGGAATCAAATCGAGATCACTTTTTGTAGATGGTTTTGAAATTTTAATAATTTGTACCTGAGCTACTGCTGCTTGTTGAGCTTGGGCTGCTGCTGCTGCTTGTTGAGCCTGGACTGCTGCTGCTTGTTCATCCATGATATTTGGATTATTTTCAGCAGGTGTTAGGGGGAATTGCTGGAGGGTGGCTGTAGTCGAACGTCTGAATCGGTATCGCTTCCGTCTTCTTCTTCGCCTTCTTCTATCAGTTGTCTGAGAGAAGGTCGGTGGTCCAATCTCAGAGAGTCCAAACAGGGAAGTGCGCGTCTGTCGGCCAGGTTGGAATCACTGTTCACTAATCACTCGCGTATAACTTTTCCGAGACATTGGTCGCGGGTTCGAGGTCAGAACGAGTGTACGAATTGAAATTCTACGAAAATTTCCGAAATTTTGATCGCGGATGATAATTTTCGTCGCCCGTCCCTGTTCGGGCGCCAGATAAGATTGTTGAGTAATTAAAACTTTTTTAAAAGAAAAATCTTTATTATGACGTTAAGCAATGAAAGATTCTAACCGACTAAGCGCGGCGCGCAGGCCGCAATTGTTTTTATTAAGTAAAACTGCAAACTAAGCAACTAGTGCTACATAACTACAGTAGAATATTATGTTGATTTTAATGACTAAATAATTTCTAGTTACTCCCTGGAATGTCACCTATTGTTCGAGTTTATTAGAGGTATTTAATTGGCTGAGCGAAAGTAATGATTTGCGAATTCAGAATTCTTATAGAGTGGGAACGTAAAATAATAGTAATTTAAAAAATATATAAATACTTCTTTAAACAAACCAAAAATAAGAAAATAACTTTCTTGATCACACTATTAGTTAATAGGAATTCTTTCTCTTATATTTCTTTAAAAAGTATTCAAATACAACTCATACGTTAATAGGAATTCCCTCTCTTATATAAAAAATATATATATATTCAAATACAACTCAAAGGAAAAAATTGTGGCTCGAAACTAGAATTTTGAAAGTATTTATTGAGCAAATATTTCTACTTTTTAAAGCTTAATTTGTCTTGAGACACACTTTTTCGTTTTGTTTAGTTGTATTTGAATACTTTTTTCAGAAAATATAAGAGGCCTATTAACTCAATAGTGTCATCAAGAAAGTTATTTTCTTCTTTTTAGTGCATTTAAAAAGAGTGTTTATATTTTTTCAAAATTAGGCTACTAATTAAATAGGCTACTATTATACTGTTATTTTCATCTTTTACTTTTCATTTTAAATTATGACCGAATTATAAAATTTTGAGCGGAATAATCCAGAAGCGAGTCCAGAACACAAGAGACTTTGGAGTTGAAAGGCAAAAATTAAAATAACATAATTATGATGTGTACAGCTGATAAACACATAACTTACTTTTGAAACTTAAAAGTGATGGAATTCGCTCAACACCTGATTCACTAATCAATACACAGGTAGATGAATTGTCTCATTTCAAATTTCATTTATTCAATTGGAAAACAAATTAACACCGAATCCAATGAAAACTTTGCTTAAATTGTAGTGTCGGATAGTAGGCTACCAATCAACTTGTAAAAACCAGAACTCTATGTGGTCTATGAACCGAGATATAATCGAAAATATATGGCATGCTCTTTCGCAAGACAGAGTAACTATATTTAAAAAGAACAAAAAACGTTTTTCGACTCATATTATGTAATTACTAATACTAAGATTTCAACTTGCGCTTTGTGGCTTGGCAGAGCGTTAACATCCCTTGCACCCGCGTTGGACAAGATCTTTCGATTAAGTTGAATAGTGTTCATGATTCACTCAAGGATAAAATGTGAGTTTTAATCATACCCTGTACAACAATTACAGAAATGAGTTTTTTGAAGATTCACACACCAATACTTTCCAGTTTTACTTTTACCAACGTTTTTCTGCACATCAATAAGCACATATTTTCGCTCTATAATCTATATTTATGACGGAAGAAATAGAATAATTCTACCAACGGAAAAATTGAAAATATTCTCTTTTAACGATCAAAACCATCAATGGGTATCATTAAAAAATCGCACCCTCCTCAACTGTAAGTGGTAAACGCTATATTAAACTCAAAAAATGCAAAAATTTGCCCCCCGGATCCCCCTTTTTAATTTAGGGGGTTGAAAACCCTTAGTGGTAATTGTATTTTCTCTGTATCCAAGAGAAAAGACTATTTTCTACAATTTGAGCCCAAATGCGACTTTTCCCATCAATGGCTTCTGAGGTAGATCGCCATTGAACACAAAAATAGACTGTTTCTCTGTATATGGTGTGAGATGTTATTTCGATCAAGCCTGCTTGGATAATGTAGGCTTTTAATTGATAGCCATGAGAAAAATTCTTACGATTGATTTTGTTGTCCAATACACTTCCCATGAGATGATGATATAAAACCAGGAACCCAGGTGTGCTGTGCATAGTCAAGAAAGAAATAATGTGGATAATTAAATGAGTTTATGAAAGTCTTTGAGCAGAAGGGTGAATTGTGTTTGACTGTCATGATAACCAGCTATTTTTATAGGCTCTATTTGAAACTTTATATGTATAGCTTAATAAAATATTGAAAAAAAACTACCTGTAACCGATTTTGGTAAAGTTCCAACTTTGAAAAAGTAATTGTAACATTTTTAGGCCCTCATGAACCCTCATAGAGTAGCTTTTATTTTCTCTATATTTGAAAGTCACGCCAAATCTATGGAGGGGAACGCACCAATCACAGACACCAATGAAGACACCATTTTTGGTGAAATGAATTTCTGCTTTCGGAAAGCCCCACCCCACTATCACCCATAGAGTATTTATTTATCAATATAATAATATTTAATATTCTCACTCCTTGAAACCTCGGAGACTGATACTAGAATTGTAGTATTTAGATACTAGCTACTAGTATCCGTATAGAACTGTGTAAAGTCTGTAGTGTCCGTTGCCAATATTGCAGACACCACGATTTTTGTAGGTACGTCAGGTTTCTTGTCAACCCTACAAATTTCAATAAAAAACACATTTTGCGCAAGGACACATCACAGTCAAATCAAATCAAATTTATTCCCTCCACAAAATTCAATAATTACAAAATTTACGATAATGTACCTTAATCTAGTTTACTTACATTCTATCAACAAAATGAAGGTACAAGAGGTGGAAATGAAACCACTGGCATAAGTGAAAATCACTTGTTCGCCAGTAGGAGTAACATATTGTCAAACTTCGGTCATCCACATCTAATTAAAACAAAAAAAGATGTATACAAAATAACATAAATAAATTACAACTTATATTCGAAGAGAATTAATCAAGCTATGTATCGAGACTCTTGAATTTAGCAGAATAGTAGTACAATTACAATGGATGTAAATTAATTTATCTACAAATATACAAATCAAAATAATGACTCACAGTTATCCATTTCTCAATATTCCTTGGTACACTTTTGGAAGGTAATTCTATAATAAGCCCGGGTGGAATAGAATTTATTAGTTTCGGAGCTATATAAATTAATTGTTTACGAATAAGTGTTAGGTTTGGAACATATGATGCAGATTTTCAAAATTATACCTATTCCTATGATTTTCTTATTTAATTGCATAAAATTAACTTTGTATCTACAAAAATATTAAATCACGCCAAAACATACATTTGTCTTGCTGTCATGACTCTAATATCATTGAAGCATTGAGGGATAAATGGTTGGTTTATTCAATATTGTTTTTATTATCATTTTTGTACTCTAAATAAAGGAGCTACATGCGTATCGAAATACCTCCCCAACCACCAAACCATATTGTAGCAATGATTGGGACCCGCAAGTACACCATTCTCAGCATTGGTAGCCGAAGAATCGATCTTAGTTTGTAAATTTATAAGATACAAACCTCAATCTATCACAAAGGTAATCTATGTGTTTCTTCCATTTAAATCCCTGCTCAATTATAACACCCAAATATTTCGTGACTCGTTCTTTCAATTTCGGGGCAATCACAACAACCAGTATTAACATCAAATTCGTTACAATTAATATGCAATTTCGTTTACATGCCGTATCTTCCTGGCCAGTTATACTTCTAGAAAATGCAATATATTTTGTTTAAAATTCAAACGTGAGTTCATATCCAGCCATTTCTTTGTAAGAAGATGCCAGTGATAAACAGAAGGAGATAAACAGTGTTTATCAAGTCTAGTAAAGTTTATAAATACGACAAAAAACTAGACGTGAAAAATGGATGTTTGAATTGACATTGGATATGGACCCCAATGGATGGAGATCCGGTTAAAACAGCTGTAAGACCGGTATTAGACGGTAATATTCCTATAATCACTTAAAATCATATTTGAGAGATGGAATTACGAGATAATTATTATTTTCATAATAGAAATATTACCGTAACAACAAAACCGGCATGTCGATCAATGATGATTGTAATTTATCAGTGGATGAGACCCTTACAGAGACCTAATACTCACAGGATGACCATTGGTAAGAATCGCTTCACAACAGTATGAGACGTGAATCTCCTTGTCTGTCGACATACCTTTGCCAAACATTCAAATTCTAATGTGATATAACACTTAAGACAAAGATTATTTGTATAATTTGCTCATTTGTCACACTTTTGCTAAGAAACATATGACATTGGAAATTTATTTATAAACCGAATTTTTAAACCGATAAAAACTGACAAATCGGCATAGGTGGATTTTAGTTTGGAAATGCGACGCAGCTTCAGAACTCCGTGCCCCAAATATTATGATTCAAGAAAAACAATCACAATGCACCCTGAACCTATAATAAGGTAATCAATGTAAAGCGTTAGCCAGTATTACAATATAATATTTCTATTATCTTGGTTAATCATAATGATAAGTGATGAATAATTGATTTCATATTTATATCTCTTATGATTCACTAAGATAATAGAAATACTATCGTGTGATACGATTACTTATGATTCACTAAGATAAAAAATACTATCGTGTGATCTAACCATAACTATAATAATTATGGATAGGCCTTATTAGGCCTATCAAGAAATTACGAAATTAGAGGATGAAAATATAAGCATGAAGTTGACAAAATTTCTTGGTCAAATTTGGTAGAGTATATTTCAAATTAGGCTTTATAGCCATTCCATACAGGCTTTAAGTCTCATCTATTCTCTTGTCGTGACTCTCACAGTTAGAATCAAATTGTTTTGATTGTAGCTTACTTGCCTTTTACTGGTGACATTATTCTTTCATTCATTCATGTGTAGGAATTTGGGAAGAGAAATATACTCTTTTTTAATGTTTGCAGTCGTATCAATCACAACATTAACAAGCTTTTCTTCTAATAATCAAATTCATAGAATGTGTTGAGCAGTGTGATTGTAGCCCTACTACTTTCCGCCTGCTATAGTCTGTCCAAGCAAAGAAGACCCTCTGGTAAGGTGAGAAAATGACTCCAGTTCGGTCAATATTGGTTCAAAAATGATCGATTTGGTGTCGATTGTAGAAACATTCTGATCTACAATTTGAGACCAAGAATTGATATTTGTTGAAAAATATTGACCGAGCTCGTCATTTTTCACCTTACCAGAGGGTCTTCTTTGCTTGGACAGCCCAAGCTGGTGTTGATGCCCAATAGGGGAACGGATGTCGGGGGACACTTTGTCGGCAGCGCTCCAGGGGAATGGTTGTTGGGCACAGGGCCCCAGTCTCCTTCGTTCGACCAGGGAATGGATGTCGGGGAGACACTTTTGGCAGTGCTCAAGGGAATCGTTTCGGGCACGATCCCGACGAGTATCCTTCGTTCTAGCAGGGGAACGGATGTCCGGGAGACTTTGTCGGCACTGGCATATTTTCAACGGGGTACTGGTTGACGCCTGTGGTCAAAACCAAAGAGGGAACGGTAGTCGGGAGACACTTTGGCGACCCGTTTCAGCCCACCTTTTTTTATCGTTTGAGTTGTACTTGAATACGGTACTTTATTTAGAGGTAATAAAAATATTTTTATTATATATTCACGTATGAGGAAGAATTCTATTAACCAATAGTGTGATCAAAGAAGTCAATTCCTTTCTTTTAGCATTTTAAAAGTTTTTATCATTTTCAAAATCATCTTTATCTATTTACTTTTCATATAAAGTTATGAATTTAAAAATTTCAACAAAATCTGCTAGATGCAAGTCCTGAACCACATAATCTTTGGGGGTTAACTTACTAACCAATTAGAGCAGAAGTCTAAGATAAATTAATTGATCCAAAAAATTATTTGAAAATTTTTAATTGAAGGTTCATTTTATAAAGGTTGAATTGAATAAATCAATACCTACACTAATAAAAAAACACTTGAAAAATTTGAAAAATTTCACCAATTGAAAACTCATCAACAATAAAAAAAATATCCTCATGTGTAAGGTACAGCTGGATGAACACATTCTTTAAAAAAATTAAAGTTATGATGGAATTAACACGTGATTTACTGATACATACGGCACATGTATACACAAGATACATATATACAGATACATACATATATACACATTTGCACGGTAAATATATACAAGCAAACTAGACTCACTTTAAATTTAATTTATTCAATTTAACAACTAATTAATACCGAATCCCAATATAAATTTAAAAACTCAATAAAAATCACTTATAAAATGGAAATAAACTTTTTTTAGTTACTATAGCTTTGACCTGTTGTGTGGTCATCCCGACTCATCTTCAGAGTCTGGTAAGATGACCACACAACAGTCAAAAAAATAACTACTATGTAGTAGTTTTAAATAAGTGATTTTTTTTTAAATTTTTAAAGGGAAAAAAAGAATGGATAAAACACCAATAAAATTGCTGCTCAAATTGTAGTGTTGGATGGCAGCAATCAGTTAGTAAAATCCAGGAATCTCTATGTGGCCCTATGAGCCAAGATACCGTGTAATCAAAAAAGTTTTCCCAATAAATTTTCATAAATACTAATAATAATAATAATAATAATAAAAGCCTTTATTGGGTTCCCAACACTATACAATAATACAAGATAATATGTAGAAAAGATTGAACATCTTTGCTAAACTGAAAATATTAAATAACATTAAGTACTGAATTAGCTAGCTTTTTTTCAAATAGTCCAAACTCCATTATTAGTATACAAAATTGAATAAAAAGAAAATGCAAAAATGTTCTTATCATTTTATTTGTGGAAACCAGGTCCTCTATTGGACATAGGCCTCTCCCAGGTTCCTCCATCTATCTCTATCTTTGGCATACACTGCCCACCTATCCCCAGTCACTCTTACAATGTCGTCTTCCCATCTGAATCACTGTCGTCCAATTTTCCTTCTCCTCCAGCTGGGCTTCCACAAAGTTAGACTCTTCGTCCACCTGCCATCCTTCAATCTAGCGACGTGACCTGCCCACTTCCACTTCAGAGTCTTGATAGTCTTCAGTACATCGTCCAATTTTGTTATCGCCTTGATGGATGTATTCCAAACTCTATCTAGCCTCCTTACGTTCAGTATACTTCTTTCCATCGCCGTTTGAGTTCTTGCTATTTTCTGTAGTACTGCTTTCTTTAACGCCCAGGTTTGGCAGCCGTAAATAAGCGCGGGAAAAACACAAGTCTTTAATATCTGTGTCTTCTTAACAGTACTAATCTCCTTATTCTTGAGAATACTTTTCAATGACCAATATTTCCTCCTTGCAATTGCACACCTACGTTTCACTTCTTTGTCGGTTCTGTCAGTGAAAGCAATCAGCTGTCCTAGATAAATAATCTCTCTTGACCAATTCAATGAACGTCCATCAAGTGTTATGTCTACTGTTTCCCTATTAGTCATGAGATGTGTTTTTCCTGGATTTATAATGAGTCCCTCTTTCTCACTTTCAGCAGCTAAGCTGGTTATCATGATCTTTAGTTCCATTGGAGATTTGGCAATGAGAACAATGTCATCCACAAAACGTAAATGATTTAGATATTGTCCTTGGATATTCAAACCATACCTATCCCACTTGAGACCACTAAAAATGTTTTGTAGAGCGGCATTGAAGAGAGATGGCGAGAGTGGGTCACCCTGTTTCACACCTTTCTGCATGCTGAAGATCTCTCCTGGTGAATCTGATATTACTCGTGCTGTACTATTGTTATATACGTCCTTTATTATATTTAAGAAGGTTGCTGGAATCATTTCAAGCAATGTGAAGAGGAATGCATGTTTCAAACTATCAAATGCCTTTTTATAATCAATAAAGGCCAAGTAGACACCTATATTGAATTCCTCACATTTTTCTATGAGTTGACTAACTGCTTGAAGATGGTCAATCGTTGAGAATCCACTTCGAAATCCCGCCTGCTCGACTGGTTGACGCTCATTCATAATTGGTTGTAGGCGATATTGTAGCATTTTCATGAAGAGTTTCCCAAAACAAAATGAAATGCTTATTGGTCAATAGTTGTTGATGTCGTATTGATCTCCTTTCTTGAACAGTAGAATTATGTCTGATGTTTTCCACTGCTTATTGTTTCTGAAGAGATCGAGTACAGTACTTTCAGCATCTCGTTTGTTATCCTATCGCCTCCTGCCATGGTATTGCTTTTCAAAGTACTTACAACTGTCTTTAGGTCACTTTCTTCAATTGTTGGTACTTCTTCCTGCAAATTAATCTGCTCCAATACAACAGTGCTCTCAGATGTGTCCTGATATAGCTCTCTGAAGAATACAGTAGCATTTTCAGAAATACCTTTCCTATTCCTTACAATCCTGCCACTTCTATCTTTGACTCCAACTTTCCATTCTTTACCGTCAAACAATTGTTTTCTCAATTTCTTTGTTGATCCACTGTTGTCCAATACATTTTTTATAATTCTGTCTTCAAATGTCCTAATATCCTTTCTAATATGGTATCTTGCTAATTTGCAAAGCGTATTAAACTCAATTCGTTCATGGAAACTTTTGTTCTTTTTCTTCTTCATTTCTTCTCTTTTAACAATCAATTCTTTAGTTTCATTGGTTATTTTCCTCATCTTTGTACTTATTATAGGTTCAAAAGCGTTTTTTATGATGCTTTCCAATCTATTATAGCTTTCTTGCAGACATACCCCTCTTTGTTCACACCAATTCTGCAATTCTAATTCAAATTGTCCTTGTTCATTTGCTTTGAAAATATTCCCTACTACTTCTTCATTCCATTCTCTTTTTGGCCTCCTTTTGAAGCAATCTTTCGTCAATTCAATGGATATGAGTCTGTGATCTGTATAAAATTTCAGACTCCCTGAAACCTCAAACTGCTTCACAATTCCATTGTGCCTAGTCAGCACATAATCTATTTCATTTTTAAACAATTGATTTGGTGAAATCCAAGTCCACTTCTTACCAGCTCGTTTCTTGAAGAATGTATTAACTATTCTTAATCCTTGCTCTTGACAGAAATCCACCAGTCTTTGTCCAGCTTCGTTCCTTGTCCCATAGCCATATTTCCCTACTGTAAGCCTCTCACCCTCTTCCTGCTTTCCCACCTGACTGTTGAAGTCACCAATAATCAAAGTTATATGTTTCCAATTGTTTCTTTCCCTGCTTAGAGCTGCGGTGATTGAATTGTAAAATGCTTCGTGCTCAGCTTCCTCAGCCATTGAAGTAGGAGCATAAACTTGGTAAATATGTAACAGTTTTCCCTGAGTTTTCAACTTCAGCAATGCTATTCTTTCAGATACACCTTTGAACTCTACGATTTTCGTCTTCAACTCCTTTCTAACAAGGAATCCAACACCTTTATGACCTGGTGTTTCACCAAAATGGTAGAAAATGAATCCACTGCTCCTTTCAATTATTTTTTCGGAGTGTATCCTTACTTCTGCTATACCAAGGATATCAATGCTAGATTCCTTCAATGCTTCCTCTAGTTCAATGAGTCGATCTTCTGTCTTGAGTGTTCTTACATTGAGTGTGCCTATAATTAAACCTGGGAGGTTTTGGTCTTGATTCCCCTTGATGACCAGTCGTTCTGGGGAATAACTATTTCCTGAATTCCTTACTTTAGATATTGTCCTCTTGTTTTTGTTGGTTGGTAGCCTGGTTTCCGCATTTTCCTATTCATCCTGTTTTTTTGTTTCTTCTGATCTTGAATCCTCCTTGCGTTCTGCTTCTGATTGACGGTCTTGACCGTTTTGACGGTCTTCTTCTTTAGTTTTATCAATATTTTTTGTTAAGAATCTTTCAAGGCTGTTTTCATTGGACTTTTTCCCCTTCTTCTTTGTCTGACGATCACGGGACTCCTTCCATTCTCCTTGTTTTGGACTCGGTGATGCCTCTTCACTTCTTGCTTGCTTAGAGGAGTTTGACTCTTGCTTTTTCAATTCCTCCAGGGAAAGAAGGGTACCAGCTGGATGAACACATTCTTAAAAAAAATTAAAGTTATGATGGAATTCGCCACACACGTGATTTACTGATACATACGGTACATGTATACACAAGATACATATATACAGATACATACATATATACACATTTGCACGGTAAATATATACAAGCAGACTCACTTTAAATTTAATTTATTCAATTTAACAACTAATTAATACCGAATCCAATAAAATTTAAAACTCAATAAAAACCACTTATAAATGGAAATAAACTTACTTACATAGTAGTTACTATAGCTTTGACCTGTTGTGTGGTCATCTTCAGACTCATCTTCAGAGTCTGAAGATGACCACACAACAGGTCAAAACTATAGTAACTACTATGTAAGTAAGTTTATTTCCATTTATAAGTGATTTTTATTGAGTTTTAAATTTTAAAGTGGAAAAAAGAATGGATACACAACACCAATAAAATTGCTGCTCAAATTGTAGTGTTGGATGGCAGCAATCAGTTAGTAAAATCCAGGAGTCTCTATGTGGCCTATGAGCCAAGATACCGTGTAATCAAAAGTTTTCCAATAAATTTTCATAAATACTATATTATTATTATTCACATAACTATACTTGAAATTTCAATTAATTTAGAAACGTTTAGAATTGGGAAGATCAGTATAATAATAATTATTGAAATCGTAGAAATGAATAAATTCATGTACTGATACTGTAAGTTTGTCGCCGGACAGAGTAACTAGAGAAAATGTGAAAAATGAATATAAGGCCTTCCTGACAAAGTAGCTCTCGCTTACAGCATTGTACTTCAATACGGTACCTTTTTCAACTTTTGGTAGTATTTATGAATAAGGGATGAGGTCGAAAATCATTTGCAAAGGGATCGACCGTGAAGTTGAATAAATTTTCTTTGAAAATCTATTCTACCTACGCAATTGAAAAACTTCTCTTTTGATAAGAATTTGAAAATTTTCAGAAATACTATACATTTATTAATAATAAAGGTCCTTATCAAATATTTGAGAAAAATATATGGTACCGTGCGGCAATCACTACTTACTAAGTATTCATCAAATAGTGAAGTATAGCAAAACTCAATTGAGAATTGAACTTTAAACTTAGGGCTATTTAAAATAATTGATAAATAAGATGAAGAAATCATATAACCTTTTCTAAGTATTATTTCTCACAGACATGTTTTGAGCTTAAGCCCATTTTCAATGTGACAAGAATAATACTCACATTATTATTTTAGACTTAAGCTCAAAACATGTCTGTGAAAAATGATACTTTCAAAGTTTTAAAAAAGGATATTTGATTTTTTGATTTTATTTATCAAAACTCAATTGTTTATTTATGATTTTAAACAAAAATAGAGAATACAGTAATTCAATTTTAAAACACGTCTAAAAGCTCTGCTAATAGGCCTATCTATAGTGAAATTTTATATCACTCAAGAAAATTAGAATATTTCATTTTTTCAAATCCAGTAAATTCTACAAACTATACAGTGAGTGGTAGCAGATGTATCACTGTTTAATTTTAGTGGCTCAGACCACTGCGTTGGAAACGAAACTAGGTAGGTACTGTACCTATAGTTCTTTTTATTCTATGATTCATTTATCAAGTATTATTGTGGGTTGCTGTATCTTATTTCCTATTTGTTTTATTTGTAGATTACTACTATTGAAATATAGTGATTCTGTGTTTTCATATTTTGTAAATAACGAGTTGAATTTGAGCAGCTACCCAATTTAATGAATTAGAACATTATCAGTTTGTGAGAAATTGGAACTTTTCACCAGTTCAGTTGGCGTCTACCGAAATTGGCGGTTGATGAATGATTAGGGAATCAATAATACTGAGCTTTGTCAGGATAATCAGCGAGAACATAATATGTTCATAATATTATTCAGTGGAGAGCGACCTCAACCAACCCATTTCGCTATACCGGTGTGGACAGGCTTTATTGACTGGACTATATATAGCGCCTTGCATTAAAGAATTACGTTAAATACGACAGGCTTCAAACTTATAATTTTATTGCACGATTTAAGGTGAAATTTCTTGTTCAATCACAAAATTATTATAATAATAAATAAATAAATAATAAATTTTATTTCTTCACAGAAAATGAGAAAAGTACAAAATACAATACATTTCAATTACAAAATTGGAAAGAACACAAATCATTCAAAACCTGAAATAATGAAAATACAAAAGAAAAAATAAACACTGAAAATCTGTGAAGAAATTAGGTAACTCCCGAGGCGAGCCTATATGGGAGTTCCAGCTAAAAATAGTGTATCTAAATTTTGTTTTAACTTAATACATATTCTAAAAGTTGTGTATAGATGGAAGAATTTAAACTAGCAAAACAATCTTGACTGTACTGGAGCTGAAATTAAAGTGTAAGAATGTATAAAATAAAATATATATATATATATATATATAATTTAGAACAATATATAAAAAAATTCATGTTGAGAATAAAATTTAAAAAGTAAAAGTGTAAATGTCAAAAAGTGATTTAGAAAAGAAGAAAAAAGTTAGTTCCGTACCTCACATTAATTTATTATTATCTTGATCATAATAATTCTGTTTATGATTTCCAAGTTGAAAGATTGTAAAGAAAACACAAAAAACAAAATTTGTTCATTGCCTTTCTGAACTCAGTGAATTGCCTTTGTGAATTTAACTGACCTTTTTTAAAAGATTCTCTATCTCATCGATTGTAAATAGCCATTTCTTGATTTCTGTTTTGAATTTCAAAAGAACTGTTTGCTTTTTTGCTGCAGAGGGAATCATATTGAATATTTTGGGGGCTACATATAGATAAAATCTTCGGAAGCATTCTTTTTTCGGATTTGGCAGTATATAATTTCCCACCGAGCGGAGTCCACATTCTTGCCGCGTATTTCGATTACCGCTCCTATTATAAAAGCAAAGCAATACCTTGTAGTAATACAGGTATCTCAACGGTAGGAGACCCCATTCCCTGAAAAGCGGTAGTGAGCTTGTTAGGCGGTGTTTTCCGGCTATTGTGCGTATGATGTACTTTTGACCCGTTACGACTGGTTTGATTATTGAAAAATAAGCGCCTCCCCATACTGTGATTCCATATTGGAGCCTACTCTCGACAATTGCAAAGTAGAGGGATTTCAAAAGATACCTGGGACAGAGTTTGCGAATAAAATATAATTTTCTACAAGCTACTCTCAATTCTTTTCTCAGTTTTTGAATATGATGTTCCCAACTCAGCCTAGAATCCATGATTAGACCCAAATATTTGACTGTATCTGATTCTAAAATGTTTTCACAGTCGCAATCGGTATTGGTGCTCTTGCATCTGTCAGAATGTGAGGGAATTGCTAGAGGGGGCCTATCATCATTTCTAGATTTCAGACGGTAAACTAAGATGTGAGATTTCTTGGTATTAATTTCTAATGAATTTTGCTGGAACCAAAGATTCAAGTAGCGTACATCGGTAGTAATCATTCGGGTCAACTGGTCGTTTGATTCCGCGCAATAGCTCAGAGCTGTGTCATCAGCGAACGCTGTAAGGGATCCATTTAGTGCTCCATCGCAAAGATCATTTATATAGATCAGGAATAATTCGGCTGATAGTCCGGACCCTGCGGAACGCCGCAAGATTGATTTGCGTCTCTTTCACCGCTAATAGTGTCGCCTATTCTTACTTGCTGAGTTCTATGTGCGAGGAAGCTAGAAAACCATTTGTTGCACACACCCCTTATGCCCGCGTTGTTCAACTTTGCAATTAGGATATCATGCTTGACAGTATCATAAGCTTTTCTTATATCCAGGAAGAGACTTGCACATTTTTTATTACAGTTAATACCATTGTAGATAGTTGAAGTTAATCTAAGCATAGCATCTTCAGTATTACGACCTTTTTGAAATCCAAATTGATTTTGGCTGAAAAACTTATGCTTGGACAAGAAGCTAACGAGCCTCGTTCGGACGAGTTTTTCAAATATCTTGGCAAAGACTGAAAGCAGAGCAATGGGTCTATAATTGCTTGTATTTTGTCTATCACCGGATTTGAATATGGGAATGATGATTGCTTTCTTTAACCCCTTGGGGTATACTCCTGAGCTTAGACTAAAGTTAAACAAGTAAGTTAGAATCTCGGTTAGATAATCAATCACATTCTTTATTACCCCGATTCCTATATTGTCGTAACCGGGAGCTTTTCTAGATTTCATAGACATAACTATGTTTTTAATTTCTAATTCGGTTACGGGAAAGAAAAACATCGAGACCGGCTGTCGAGCTCGTTGAGGGAAACAATTTCTGACCAACACTGAGTTCGTATCCTCATCAAGCACACTTCCCTCCGAATCGTGTTTTGCTGAGGATACGGATGCAAAATATTTATTGAATTCATCAGCAATTCTAGCCTCTTCCTGAATAGTTTCTCCATCACTAGCTATAATCTGTTTAATTTCCCCGTTACTTTTACTCTCCCCAATAAGTGAATTCAACACTCTCCAGCTATCCTTAGCATTGCCTCTTAAATTATTAAAAGTTTCTTGAAAGTATTTACTTTTTGAATTGTCTATATCAGTCTTCAATTTATTTCGATAATTTCTATAATGACTTGCTAACCTTTCATTGTATGGTTGTCTTATTGATTTTTTATATAATTTATTTTTAATTTCTACACGTCGTAGTATGTGAGAGGTCAGCCAAGGTTTATGTTCATTACATTTTCGGGCATTTCTGATTATTTTATCCGAACTTGCATATTCAATACTATTGTTAAGGATTTTTAGAAATTCGTCAAACGCAGAGTTCACCTGTGATTGTTCACGGACGCTTTCCCAGTTAGTGTTTTTTAATCTGATAGACAGGGATTGAATGTCAATAATACTTTTAATTTTATATTCAGACCTGTTTTTAGTTAGTGATTTTTTTGTTCGATCTATGTTATTGTTGATGTAAAATTGAATTGAACAATGGTCCGTGATTCCGCTATTTGTAATATTTGTTAATGGATTGAAATTATGTTTGGTGGCAGTATATCGAAAGAAAAGATGGTCTATGCAAGTCGATGACGTGTTAAGAATTCTTGTGGGCTCATTTACATAAGAAGTGAAACCGTAGCTAGACAAAATAAAATTATATTCATCGCTATGTATGTTATCCTCAAGCAAATCAATATTTATATCACCCGTGAAGATAACATTTTCTTCACTCTCGAGTGTTGATAATAAATCTTTTATCTCATCGAAAAATATTTCTTTTGGTAATGAATGGAATCTATAGATTGCAATGATGCTCAATTTAGAATTATCTATCGTTAAACTAACTTTGAGCGCATCTGCCGAAACAGTGGTAATCTTATCAGCAATAGCCAAAATATTTTCATCCAAGTAGACGGCCACCCCCCCCCTGCTCTATAATTATCATTACAGTTAGTGAAACATTTGTAGCCTTTTATTGTAAACAAGTCGGATTCATCGCTGTAAATCCATGTTTCCGTTAAAACAATACAAGTAGGTTTTACTGGGTAGCTTTCTACATGAATAGAGAATAAATCAAAATTTTCGCGCAAGCTTCTTATATTTTGAATTAAACAAAAAAGTTTTTATTGTTAGTCATTGAGAAAAAAGGAGATGTAATTAGATCAGTAAGTTAATGGAAAGTTTGCTACTGGTACGTGTAATTAAGTTTATAGATATGACCTTTAGCATCGTGAAAAATATTTATTCCTTAATTACTTGGTCTTCAATGGGCTCACTGTTCTCATAGTTCTGACTCGTTGTTATTTTCAATTTATCTAAGTCACCTACATTTTCAAGAGTTACAACAGGCTTACCCTCACTTTCCCTCATAAGAATCTTACCATTTCTTATCCACAAGTATTTGTATCCCTTTTCAGTCTTTGCAGCTTTTGCCAGGGCCAGCACTTTTCTCCTCTCTGGAGCTAGGCTTTCATTCACATACAGTGGGATGTCGGAAGGAAGATTCATGTGACGGGTCGAAAAGTCTCTCTTCACACGTCGCTTACGCAGTAATTCCTCCTTATCGATTCTCCTCGTAAGTTTCACAATGATTGGCGGAGTCTTGCTCTGGTCGCGTGTAGGCAGTCGGTGACAATTGTCGATCTGAAGATCGGTAATTTCATGTCCCAATGCCTTACTCACTGATTTCACTACTCCAATTAAATCCTCGTTTTTTTCGTATGGATAATTGTGAAGTTCTAGGCAATTGGAGCGAGTATACTGTTGTAAATCACACACTTCTCGTTGCAAGTCCTGGTTTTGTTTTTTGAGAGTCCTGATTTCTGTCGCTTGATTATCAATTTTTTCGAGACACAATGCAAGCTGACTCTCCTGTTTCTCGAACTTATTAAGGATGTCTGCGACGTCTTCATGACACGAATCGATGGATTTTCCCAGATCAAGTTCCATTCTTCGGATGTCTGCTCGTACATCACTCAGCATCTGGGCGACCTGTTTTAGCGAGATTTCGTCTGAAGAGATGGAAGTTTCGAAGGCGATACTCTTCCTCTTCTCCCTAGTACAGGATTCACACCTCCATGTCTTGTCGTTGTCGGTCATAAACGTTAGATCGTCTGGTTTCAAACCGACGCAGTTGGCGTGAAATTTTCCGTTGCAGTCACTGCACGTTACTGCAACGTTGTTCGATCTCACTGACTTATTACACGTGCGGCACGACATTTCACTTAACTTGGAATTATAACTATGTACTTTGAATAAATTTTGCGTTGTACAAACAGAATAAAAGTTGTTGTTCGGTACGGAAGGAAGTGATAGCGATAAGAGAACTCGGAACGGACACAACCTTCTCGTTCGATTGCTAATCATCTACTGCAAGATTCAAGATTGAATATTATACTTTATACATTTTTTAATCGTATTTGAAGAAAATTCATGAATCTCAGATAACAATTTCATAATCTTCTCAAAATTATCTTGTCAGATATTTATGATAATTTTTGTAGACTTGTAAATTGGATTACATTTTAATTATTCGTCGTCATAGACAAGACTAAGAATTTTCAAAAATATTAGAGTATTTCAAGAGCATGATAGATTCCGGTACATAAATTATTATCTTGACCTATGAGTTTTGAAGCTCATAGGAACAAATAGGTATAAATCTGACAAATATTATGATATTAAAAATAGTCTGAAGGTCATAACAATTATTGTATTTTCATACATTATCTCAGTTGGTAAAGTCTTCGACAAAAATTGCAGAATCATTTTAGATAAACTTAATTGTACTATTAGGCAATTTATCATTTTATTTCACTAGTGTACTGTATAGGTCCTGCATACAACATTATAGTCTTTTATTATCTTCCTCCCTGCACACAGACAAACCATCCATGCGGTGAGAATAATCATATTATCTAAATACTTATAGTTTTGGGAATATATAATTTTTTATTAATAAACAATTTTGAATTTGAATTTTGCGAGATAAATAGATTAATTGCTTCATTGATTGAATCTTAACACATTCATACTTATCTTGGATATTGCGGATTGAAACAGCAATAACCACTGAGCATAATGTGAAAAAATAAAACAATTTCTATGTACAGAATATCAGGTTTTAGGCTTGCAGAATGTAACCCTCAAAGCGCGTGTGGGCAGACTACCCTTTTCCTTCAAAAACATAGACAGGAACTCCAGCACGTAAGTGGCCCCAAACAATTTTTTATTTTAATTCCATTATGAATACTCATCACAGTTACAAAAATGATCTCCTGAGCTCTTGCGCCCCTGGTCAACTGTGCATCTTGCCCAGTTATAGAAATGGGCCTGCATAAGTCTGTCCAAACAAGGAAGACCCTCTGTCTGGCAAGATGAGAAAATGACTTAAAAAAATATTGATTTGGTCTCAAATTGTAGATTAGAACGTTTCCTACGATTAAGACCAAATCAATAATTTTTTAATCAATATTGACCGAGATGGAGTAATTTTCTTGCCATTTTGCCAGAGGGTCATCTTTGCTTGTACAGACTATACCATCTTTGCTAACAGATAACCTTCACCAGGATATAAAAGAACATTGTCTTTCGTTATAGAATGAGCAAAGCAGGTAAATTATTGTTCTCCCAGGAAGAAGAAGCAGTTTCTGTAACTATGGAATTTTTATCTATGACAAATGAGACCCTTTTCATTCTTCTCGAAGAATAATGTGTGGTTGGAATTAGAAAGTTCTGGTTCGGTCAATAGGCTGGATTTAGTAATTATTCAGGCAGAAGATCAAGCGCTGCCGCCGGGTATTGTTAACTCCACTTGAAGGAGAACTAGAGGTAACGTGACAAATAATATTGTAGAACAGTCAAGGGAGTGAGCGCGTGTGGCAAAAAGAGTGAGTGAGAGCGTATCAGTAGGGATAATGGAGTGACAGAGTGAACGGCAGAGAATAGAGAATATGAATAATTCTTCTCTGTCTTTATTTATTTTGTTTTCGCCACTTGAACATGATTTTCTAGAAACAGATGCGACAGCTAACCATCATTGAGTGTCTCATGCCTAGACACACATTATGACTTGTTATCTTTTTCTTTACTAACAAAAAGCTTTGTCTCGCCAATTTCTCGAGTACAGAACAATTCTATATTGAGGGACACAAATTTTTGGTACGTTTCCTAGTAAAGTTAATATCACTATTTGGGGCTGATGCCGATGTCTTCTGCAATAGATTATTTCTATTTGATTGATTTGTGTACTTGACAAGAGAAATCTAGAGAGGAAAATGTAAATGTAAAAAAATGAAGATGAGAAACATCAAGTGAAAGAAACTTAGTACAAAAGTAATTAATTATAGAGAACAAAAGGACATTCATCTATGTAGTGGAGAAATTAAAATAACTGATAAATACATATTATCAAATATTCATAAACAGTATTATCCAATATGATTCTATTAATAATTCGAGGGATTGAAACAAGGGTTCTAAATGCCAAATCCTCAACTTTTCAAGAGAGCAGAATTTCAAATCGGGTACTGCAGTAAATGAAGGGAATGATATTAAAATATTCAATGTGTGTTTTTATGAATTTTCGTACTCTAAATAGATAAAAAATATGTCAAACATTTTTTAAAGTTATCATTATGTAGGATGTAGGTAAAAAATTACTTTTAAAATTATGGTGGAACCTTGTTGCTCTAATGCCAATGCCACGTTTACACCAAAATGATAATAACTTTTTTGAATAACGTATTTGACCGAACGTAAGGTCTAGATTCAAGACAACGATTTTGCATTTCTCTTTATGTTTGTTTGCCTCTTCCGCATTTACAACAAAACGCGGCAATAGATTCTAATGAAATTTGACAGGAATGTTCCTCTTGAAATTGCACGTTGATGTATATGTAAGGTTTCTTGAAATATTGCATTTTAAGGATAATATGAAAGGAAAAGGTATTACTTCCATACTAAAATATTACTATATACATTCATACTTCTAAACATAGGAGAACTCACACTATAGAATTATTATTCATGCTTAACCAGCTGTCGAGTTTATTATTAATTGCATGCAATGACGCATGCAATTAATGAAACTCAACAGTATTCCCTTCATGAATAATGCCCCATCCATGGGTGACTTCGTGAGGTCCACTATTCACAGAACTACTAGTATATTATATAACTAACTCACTATAAAAGTTATTAACAAATGTTATTAACATTCTGGTGTAAACGTGGCTGTGGTGTAGTTAGATTCAACAATGTTCCATCTTAAAGCTGGAACCATGATGATCTAGTAAATCGCTTTCTCATTAGAACACGGTTCTTGTTCTTAGATAGGACCTTTATGATTCAAGATTGATTTGATTTGTAATGCATCAAAATTCTATCAATTGATTAAAACCTTATTGGATTTTGTGTGATCTATCACAAATGATCCATTAAAGTAAATTTTATTACAAAAACAATAAATTGTATGATAAGATAAATTTATTCACCAATTTTAATAAAACCTATTTATTCATCAATTCTAATAAAACCTATTTATTCATCAATTTTAATAAAATCTATTTACAAATTAATATAGTCATTTGAATTCTAATATTTGTATTTAATGATAAAACAATGAACAAATTTCAAGACTATAATTGAATAGAATATGCTGATGATGAATAATTTTTTTATTATATTATTGTTATCTTTTATTACTATTTATATTATGCCCATCAATATCAAGCATTCGAAGTAGTATCTTATCTTCATCAATAATGTCCATAATGAACAAAAAGTAGAGCAGAATAAAATGAAGAGAAGCTACACTCTTGACGTACCGTAGACCTATCACAACCATCATGTTCTCAGTATGAAAGAGTGAAATTTCAACAACAAGGTTCCATGTAGCACATAGAACTTTGTTGAATTTTATGTTGAGGCTTCCTAGATCAATATGATTTCAAGTACAAAATGTAACCTTCTTGAATTTTGCATTTGGTCTTTTTGAACATAGAACCTAATTGTTTTGCTTTAACTACTATTATTGTTTTAAAAACTACTTATAATTTGCAACTGAAACTTTGAAAAACATCTGCTAGAAGTAAAATAGAACCATAATGCATTAAAATCTCAATTTGTGAAAAAATGTCAGTTAGAACCACAGAAACTAGAATACACGGTAGGTATCATAAGCCTGATGCACAGAAGATTGATAGTATTATGCCGTTTCTGGAGCCCCCAAAAAATAGTTGATTACGTTACCATAGAAGCGTCAGTATTCAATTTCCTGTGATTCAATTTTTTATAACGTTTTTTGTGGGCTTCAGAAACGTCATAATTATAGAGACTGTATATAATAATCATAGTGTGGACATTGACAGTGTCACTTTTGATTGGTCAGCTCGGTCAATTCCACCATAGTTTTGCCAACTCTCATAAATCCGCATATCAACAGTTTGAGGGATGTGCCACGAATGTCTCGCGGTGTGTTGATACTTGTGCGACTGGAACGCAGTTGATCAGCTGTGGCCAATCATATCTCTTGCTATTTAATTTAAAGGATAAAATAAGGATTCTTAATTCTTTAATTTATATAAAATCCAGAATTTCTTGATTTTTAAATAAATCAGTGGTTTGACAACATTTTTGTCTTTTCTTTTGGATAACTACCACAATATCAACTTCACTTCTACTCAAAAAGTAGAGCATTCTACATTTTTTAAACTAGAGAGGAGTAATAGCATAGAGTAACTAGCACAATAGGCCTATTCTTAATTCTTATTGTCTTTGATAGAATAACGAAAAGAAAAACACGTAGAACCAACCCTACCACGAGTAATGACTTTTACATTATTTCTTATTATGAGTATACATATATGTTCTTAGACATTATTTTCTATGAAATAAGAAAATAAATTTACCAGGAAAATCTCTAAAGTAAGTTACTCTTACTCTAATAGTCTAATTAATGGCAAACACGTTGCTGTATTTAATTTTACTGATTTTCAAAGCTGAGAATGGTGCTCAGAATCTTATTAAGAGACTTTGTTCTTGTCATACAGGATATATCACTAAATGATAGTTACGGCTAAAAATAATTCAAATGATAGGCTATTCTTCCATTAACAAATTGACTGTAGGAAAGAGGAAGACTCTGCAATCATACAATAGTAGAAATCGCTGAAAAGACAAAAAAGCAAGAGTTATATTTAATTTAAGATATTCAATAATTTTAGAACTGATATACATTTTATTAGTCACTAAACTCAATATTAACATTAGAACGGTATTGTACAAATTTGAGTTCAATATAGCCTTTAAAATTTTTTTTTCAAATTCAAATAGGCCTATATTGATAAACTCAAATTTTTTAAGTTAACTCCATTCTCCAGTTAAAATTTCAAACTTCAAAGCTGATGACTTTGTTATATCTAATCACTAATTACACTGGGTGATGATAAGTTTATTGGTTGAATTACACATATTTGTAACTTGGCTTCTTCTCCATCCATTGATAACACTTAACTTAAGGTTTTGATAGAGTTTATTAAGGTCCGTTACATTACATTATAATCAAATTACCTTGGCATTTATAATAAAATTTAAATTCAATCATAATCACAATTGAGATTACAGTCAAAAACTATTCAATCAAATAACCGTTTCTCACTAAACCATCATCTTAAACTCATCAAATTAATAATAAATGACTACAACAAGTCCAGTAGGATTGTTGTAAATATTATTTTAACATTGGTGTATTAGGTATTAAGTATATCAAGCCTCATGTTTTGAAATTTGTTCCTCTATAACAACATATATAGGCTATGATATGGTGATTTTAATCTTGAATATTATGTCATCATAGAGATAAATTCATAAAAAAGAGGCTTGATACATAATAGGCTACAATACCTCAATTGGAAGCCAGCTAACATCAAGTTATAAAAAATAATCACTTGGATTTTTATTTTTAAATAGCCTATAACTTTATTAACCATGCTATTGGATGCTAAATCATTTTACAAAAAGTCATTGAATCGCTTCCCCAGAATACTTTATACTTCAAAAATAAATCCAAATGGCTTCTTGTGATGAGCATTTGCCATAATGATCGATAATACAGTACCATACATGAATAGATACGGTAGACGTAAATAGGGATGTTGGAAAGTGGTGAGAGTAGAGGAGTAGGAGATGGTGGTTGACTACCTGACTCAATTAATATTGCAAAAACTGATGTATAAATGTATAACAAAAGTCACTTTCAAAACATAATAGCCGAAAACGTCGATATATTGCTTCAGATAAGCTTGAAAAGGTGATACGGTACCATAGAATAGACAGTTTTTGTTGAATGTCATAGAATTTTTATTTTGCAACTGTTCCCCCAACCCTAGAGGTAAATTGAAAAATAAAAGGTGGAAACTTGTTCAGAATGGATTGTACTTTCACCTCATATGTGAATTTTCTACATATCTCATCTGGTTTCAAGTTGTAGCAAGTTGAAGTGAGCAATTCTGACTTTTTCCATAAAAGCTCCAAAAACTACCGCTTTTTGATCGGTTCATAGCTTGGCAGTCATTGATCCAAACTTCGAATGTGACCACTCATTTTGTAGCTAAATTTGTTTTATTCAATTTGTACTGGAACACATTTTTTGATAAACCGACTAGTTTTCACAAAAAAAAGAAAAACTCAAAAAAGTCACAAAATTTAAGGTTTTTTTTGAATTTTGGGGTGAAGCCGTCCCCTGAGAAGTATGCAAATATTATATTCGAGTTTAGCGTCCTAAAATACATATGAAACCGTCGAGAAAAAACTTTCGCACTGCTTTCCTAAAACACCCGTCTGGACGTACCATTTGACTGGGCTACTCACTCGATTATGTCCCACTCACTTTCTTGACCCACTTAATAATTAGCGGGGTTTTCGTCGGTAATCTTTGACACGGTCTTGAGTTACCCGTCACAGAAAAATATCGAGTCACCTCCCTGGCGACAGTTCGGTGTTTTGGCTGAAACAGCGAGTTGTCGAAATAGTGAATTTACCCAACCCGCTATTTTTGTTAGTAAATAATTTCACACAAGTCAATAATTTTTTTTAAAACTCACAATTTATTACGGTATAAATGAATTCACAACAACTCATTACATTTTAATAACTTTCTACTCTCGGTCGCTTCTCTCCTCCTCCACAGTTAGTACCAACCGTACAAACATTAATTTTACCAAACAATTTTCCCTTTTCATGGAGCAAATGATTTTTTTCAAATGGTACAAAATGCTGAATACAATACCATACAATATGAATAATGCATAATACAAACATAATAATAACTACAAAAACAGAGTACAAGAATAGTGATTATTATAATCACATTTTGGTATTTCGGGATCATTCATAATCATTTTGGGTTTTCTCACCTCCCTTCCTGATCTGGTAATTCTTTTTTCAGATTAACAAGGTAATATTTTACTTGATTCCAACTCTTCCATTAGTGGAATAGAATTGCCAGTTTCTTTTACATTATTATTCGGAATCATCCCATCAAAATCACTACCGGTACTCTGCCTAAATTCAATCACTTCAACGCCATACTTTGGACTTGTCCGACGATGAACTGCAAGACAACCCTAGATAAATTTGAACAATACTTTATTCCTGCTACAAACGAAACAGTGAATAGGCATGTGTTTCATACTCGATGTCAAAAGGACGGTGAGCTTATTGATTCTTTTGTGACCGATTTGAGAAAACTGAGCAAGGATTGCAATTTTTGCAGAATTACGATAGCCTTATTTGCAATCGGATTATTTGTGGAATCAATGATGTTAAAATAAAAGACATACTGTTACGTGAGCCCAATCTGGACTTGAAAAAATGTATTAATGTATGCAGAGCGGCGGAACTTGCAGAGGTACATGCTAGTACTATTACTGGAGATCAACTGGTCCATCGTGTGACTTCACAATCGAGAATGAACTATGGGGAAAATTCGATACCGGTAACTTCAAGAATCCACGGTTTACCAAATCAGATTTTAATGGTAATCAGGAGAGACTTAATTCCCGAAATGACAAAAGTAATAGCTTTGAATGTGGTAGCCACCACGAGGTAAGTGCACGTATTATAAGAAGATTTGTAATTTGTGTAAGAAGTATAATCATTTTTCTTTTATGTGCAAAAAGTGAAATTGATTATTCTAAAAATGTTGGTAGTGTTAACTATAAGCGTTTGGGGTGTAATAAACCCCAAGGATTGGTATGAAAACAAAAATATTAATGACAAGAATGTGGTTTGTAAACTTGATACAGGTTCTCACGTAAATATTCTGAATGCTATGATATTGAAAGAGTGTAATATTGCTGTTTTTCCAACTAAAGTTGAACTTTATTATAATTATAATGGCACTGAATGGCTCAAGGTATCAAGCACAATATTCCTTTCATTGCCAAGAACTTTAATGCTTGTTGTATATTGGGATTTACCACTATTCAGAAGCTAGGATTGTTGAAACGTGAACAACTGATCCATGAAATACAAAATGAAAAATATTGGTTAAAAATATTTCCTGATGTATTTATAAAGGCATAGGTGAGTTGTATTATGAATATAATAAAATAATTAAAACTGATAGTAAGTTACACCTGTAACTGAAGCACTTGAAAAGATAGCTTTCAAATTTCAATCTTCTTCCTGGAGTTAAAGAGTTTTAAATTAAAAAATTATTTAAAAAGTTTCTGAACCTACTGAATGGGTTATTAGTTCACTGGTTGATGTGGAAAGCCTGATAACTCCCTAAGATTATGTTTAGATCCACAGAACTTAAATAAATGTATAATATAGTAATAAGAGAGTATAAGAATAATAGTAGTAAGAGGAAAGATTTAAAATTTACTTTTTGAATAAATTGTGAATACTGTAGTGAAGCAAACCCCACTTCATGAACTTATAAATTAATTATTATAATTAATGGAATAATTGACAAGCCTTTGAAGCTTATAATACTCACATTTATTGATGGAATATTAATCACAATTTAATTATTTAAGCTATCATTACCTTGTTTACATTTTATTTATTGGTAAAGAGTGGCTTCATCCTGCCTAAATTATTTTGGCATTATCAGTCAGGTAGACCTTTATCTACCTGTTAATGTTCTATTTTGTAGTAATCTGTATTATTTTGAAATCTGCTCATTACCCTACTGTTTATTAATTGAATGCTTTAATTTCAAAGTGATCTTTAAGTGCCAAAAATTGGATTTTTTTGTTTTTCAAAATGATCTATGTATCAATGCCAATGCATTTCTACATGATCTATGGTAAAGTGCCAAATCATCTTCTGTTAGTTCCTATAGTGCCTCAAAGAATGTGCGCTGTGTGTATGTCCATAGTGGCAGAAGCTTTCAATCGTGATCTAATCCTCTTGTCACACCAGCTGGCTGTGTTGTCTGTTAATATTGTTACATTGTTAAATGAGAGTCTACATTACAGAAGCATTTATTTTTCAATAACATATAATATCATATCACGTGTTTTCAATATCATATAATGGATCATTTAGCATTTTCTTCAGAAGATAACAAAAATGTTGTAAGGAGAAAAGGAAAAGGAAGATAATAATTCAAGATAAAGCCAAAAGACAGATAAATACATTGGGTAGATAAGGTAGATAAATACATTGAATACGTAGATAAATACGTTTTTACTCTCTTGCTTCATGTGGAAAAGTAACTAGTAACTTAGTTTATTTTAAGCTTAGAATGGTCAGATTTAACTGAACACGAAAACAAAGTTTCTTAAGTGGCATATTGTTCTAGTCAGCTGATTTCAAATGGGTTTTTGTAATGAGAGTTTTTGTTGGTTTGTAACAAAAAACTTAGTTTTGGTTTTGGTGAACCGGGCCTAAATCAACATAGGTCTGGACCTGGACTACAGCAGCCTCAATAGATTTAATAAGCTGAGAATACCCTAATCTTATTTTACATTACCTATTTACAAATAAATGAGAAGTTTTCTTGATATCATTTCTACAGAATGCATTGTCTTCACAGGTCATCTAGATTTTACAAAGATCTAAGAATAGATTGATCAAATTTCAATATCAGCAATCAGCATTTTCATTATTATCAAATTATCATTACTAATTATTTTAATCCATTTTTTCAGACTATCTGCAAGTGTTCATACCAATGTGAGAGATAAATGATTTGAAAGGACATTCCTCACAAGGAATACAGCAGCATTGATGAAAACGCCAAGAGAAACTACCTCATGGGACTGATAGACATCCTACCTGTTCAGAGGCGTTGGCATGGATCTTACAATGAACCAGCTATCAGAAGGTACAACGATTTCTTATACAGTTCCAGATGGTTCCGGGTTCTATGAAGAGGGTATGTAAGAAAACTCTCTTTGGACATTTTTGGAATTTCCACCACAAAAAATCACTTTGTTTGTGAGAATGAAGAAAGAAGGGAAAGTTCTGATACAAAGAAAAGAGAGGAGGACCAAGAAATATCAAGTATACTATGAATGACAGGATGCTGATTAGAGCCCATATAAATTCTTTTTTCCTCAAAGAGTGAGAGCCACTATGGACGAAAACAGGATGAAAAAGAGTACCTCAGTTCAGATCTTAATGTTAGTAGGCTCTACCAAGCTTTCAAAAGCAAGTACCCTGAGAGTAAAATTGAATATAAAATTTTACAGGAAAGCTTTTTCTGAAGGATTTCCCACATTGAATTTTAAAAACCAAGAGTTGATACCTGTAAAACTTGTGATCTTTTGAATATGAAGTCTAAAAGTGGCATGAATGCAGATTCTTGTGAAGCTAAACAGAAGCTTGAACTACATCAAAGAAAAGCAGGAAAGGCTTTTGAAACAATGAAAAATGATGCAATTTGTAGCACAATGCCTGCAAGTACTTGTCTCAATATAGTAATGGACCTAAAGAAAGTTTTCCCTATTCCAAAACTCACTCATAGTGATAAGGGCTTTACAGCAGACAGCTTTTCTTGTTTCAATTCTTGTATCCACGTTAGTAACACAGCAGAGTGTATTATGTGTGTATGGGTACTCTAAGGGCAGTCAGGACGTGGTGGTAACCAAATTGCATCTTGTCTCTTCCAAGTTTTATAAACTCAAATCTTCTATGCTCTGACAAAAACATTTGATTGTGTGGTCAGGATAACTGCGCTCAGCAGCTAAAAAATAGGATGCTGGTGTTTTTGTATAAATACTTAGTGGCAATAGGAATGTTTGACTCCATTGAACACAAATTTTTGGTGACTGGTCATAGCTTTTCATGTGCTGACAGAGATTTTGCAATACTGAGAAGCGGCAAAAGTGTGTAGGATGGAAACGTGTTGTTGATGTCATGAATGTGATAGCTACAGCTAGAGCTGCAAAACCATTCAAAGTTCTTGATACATGACTGAGAAGTTTTTCAATTTTGATGTAGCTATGAGAAATACATAACTACAAAAAAGCTTGGAATTTCATCTTTATCAATGATTATTATCAAAATACTTTATCAATACTTTATAATATAATACAATATCATACTTACAATATACTACTTTATCAAGTATGCAAAGAAGAACCAAACAATGTCCTCTTCAAAAATCTTTTTTTGGGGAGTGGCAAAAATGCCATGCTTAGAAAGGGGGTACGGATTGAAGATCTCATCACTATGACCATAGAACCACTTCCAAACTGTGTTCCAATTTCAGAGAACAAGAAGAAAGATCTCAGAGCAATGTTGAACTTTATATCAGAACAAAACAGAGAGTTTTACGCTGATTTGTGTAAGTAGAATCCATTGGACTTAGATCCACTTGGGAGAAACTGGTCTTGGACTTAGATATTTCTGCTTACATGTTACTTTTTTATTTTTTTACTTAATGACTGTTTCAACAATATTGTTTTAAATTTAACAGACACATTCTATATTCGTGTATTATCTTGATATAATAATTAAGCCAATAAAAATTGTCATTTTGAAAACTGCAGTGTTTTTATTGATTTACCAAAAATGTTACATTTGGCACTTAGATCACTTTGAAATTAAAGCATCTCAATTTATTGTTTTTCTTTCCTGCTCACATGATTAATAAATTAATTTTGCTTTACTGTTTAATTTTTGTTCACCTGCCAATTACATCCCTGAGCCTGAAAACCGCATGGAAATTTTCCTATTGGTGGAAATCTTTAGCTACACCACTTCCCATGACATGCTGACAAGCAGTAATCGTGAGTCAAGCTGAGGCCCAGCAAATCCATTTGGCAGGTTTTTTCCATGACACCTAGGTAGCCTACTGTAGATATAAATAATACCGTACCTATGATAATTTGTGAAATTTCAAAATAAAATAGTGGTATATTGACAACATCGTTGCTTTTTTATGATTGGAATAAAGGTATTGGAATTTATCATTCTGTCACTCATAGCAACAATATTTTTCTGACCGTTCCTCTTGTTAAATTTATATCTATATTGTTTGAATTTACTTTTTCTATGATTGGAATAAAGGTATTGGAATTTATCATTCTGTCACTCATAGCAACAATTTGTCTAACCGTTGTTCTTGTTAAATTTATAATTATGTTTGAATTAGAAGACTTTGAGAGTCTGTCAGACAAAAGCCAACATTTTGAATTGAGCGGGTAGAGCGGCTCTCATCATGGAAGTACAACCACAGCCGTCTTTATATTAGTAGCCATAATTATTGAATAGAGTCTAGCGATGGCTTAACCCACAAAATAATAATAATTATTATTGTAGAATCTCATATAAAACGATTTTAAATAGAATTTCTTTTTCAAGTGCGTCAATAAAAAATTGAAATATTCATTATTTATTCAAAGAATGCACGTGCAAACCGCAAGCATCTGCCACACTTGCAGACATATGATCCTTGATGTCACACATTGATACATCATCAATTGACGGACACCTATTTCGGTGTACGTCTTGACGGACGTGTAGCCACTGCCTAGTGCAATATGTAGCAAACATTAATATTGGTACTCTCGATGCACACTATCCTCATTACTACCACATTATGCGATTATGGGAATGATTTGAATAGTTCAACTCCAAAATCAATTGTTTTTACTGAAGGACAAGTGAAGAAATATACAACAGATTAAAGTGCAGAAGAAGTGGCAGGAAAGTAGCAATTTCTTGTTTTGAGAAAAGAAAATCATGGCATAGGCTACCTTGAGTCTCATCTAGGACAGATTGAACATCGAAATTTCGAAATTGTGAATAATTTGTATAAGAACAGTTTTCTATGATCAGTTTGCCAACTACAATATAATCTGATTGACATAATATAGTGAATTGAACATACAACTTCATAGTTCATGAGGCATTATCCCATAATGAAGTGCGCGCTCCCCCTTCTCTGCGCTGTATCTTGAAAACCTTCCATTTTTCGATGAAAATGCATATAACCAATTTTGTAAGGAACTTTAAGATCTAGAATTTTGATAATAACATCTAAGAACATAACATGAACAGGAAACTAGTTATTCGCAAAAAACTAATTTTTGTGATGTTTGACCTTGAATAAAAACGTTTGCTCACATGATACAGTATTATACAAAGTGAGCCAGAGAAACTTACTTATTTGAAAAAATTCCCACCCGGTGAGTTGGACTGGTAGAGTGGCGTGAGAGGGTGCAACTGAAGAGGGAAGTTACCAAGTTTGTTTCTCCTTCCAGCCAGATGCCATCATGCTCTGGTCTAGAGAGCAACGGGCCTTTGCAGTCAATAGCTTCTTTTCTAATGGCCACTATGCAACATGCCTTAAGCGCTTGCTTTGAAATTCCTCCTAACAGACTTGTTCCTGGCCGTAATTCGATTCTGTTGTGTATTAACTCATTAATTTTTGGAACTGTCACTGAACCCAGAAATAGACTTCAATGGACCATCGGAAAATATCAAAAGAGTGAGGTATTCAGTTGTGCGTTCTCCTCTGAGTTTGGATCAGAAACACACAGCTGCTATGGGAATTTCTGACACCAATGTTTGATGAATTCTCCATGAAAACCTTCAATTCCATCCCTATAAATTGCCTGTTGTGCAAGAATTAACTGAACACGATTTCATTGCTCATCAAAATTCATGTGGCTTATCTCTCTCAGAGGCAATTTCCAATGGCCGGCATGTTCTCCAGATTCGACACCATGTGATTTCTTTTTATGGGGTTATTTGAAATCATTGGTTTATGTCAATCGACCACGGACCATAGCACACCTCAAGAACAACATTTGCAATGCCATTGCTGATATACCGATTCATATGCTGCAAAGAGTGGTGACAAATTTCAAAAATCGACTTCATCAGTGTATGTGCAATGGGTTTGCCATTTATCCGATGTCATTTCCAAGACTGCATGAAAACAAAAATTGGGATATTGAATTCTCAAATAAAATGAAAATTAGAACAATATTCAAAGTACTGTTGTTTTTATTGACCTTTCAAATAAGTAAGTTTCTCTGGCTCACCCTGTACTTTTGTATCCTTATTTGGGATGCCTTTATAGTGATTTATGTCAAAATTCAGCTTAGCTGCTCTCATTGGGAGGTTAAGTCCTAAAATGCCTGGACTATTGTGCAAGCTGGTATCTTGAAGAAACTTCTTGAGTCAGTTTGCTTTAGGAAGTACAGTAGGCCTATATTGGCATCTAATGTCACGGTGCTTTGGTCTTTTTCTTGCTTCATTATTAAATCTAACAATGTACCTATATTAAAATCAATATACATGGAAAAATTACAAATCATTGCTGCAATAAATATTCTTTGTTTTAATTACTTATAGGAGACAAGTGGAAGAATATTTCAAAAGATTGGGAGGGAAAATTTCTGCTTCTATTGCAAAACAGTTCAAGGCAGGAACTATGCTTGCCACATAATGGGGAAACACAAACACACAGAAAAAGGAAAAAAGCTGTGGGAGATACAGAACAACAAGAAACTCAGTTCATCAGAAAGAAAGGTAGCAAAAGAAAAGGTAACTTCAATATTTCGGAAAATGTCTAACAAATATTACAATGATCAACTGTGGAAACAAATACATCAAGGAGAAAAAACTGAAGCAGATTTAATACCGGTAAATAAGGGTCATGGAGGGAAAAAGTCTATCACTGGTAGGGTGATTTGTAGTCATTGCCATGGTTACTATCATAGATATACATTCAATGCTCACCTGAAGAAATGTTCTGAGTATAATGTCAACCATTCAGCAAACACGTCGAAAAGAAATGCACTTTGAAACCATACAGATTTGAAATTGAAAAACATAGCTGGCAAACACATTTTGAAAAATATTTTTGTAAATATGAGATTTGGACCAGTGAAGGAAATTGTAATGTCTGATGAAATAATAATTCAAATGGGGTCTGAGTTGATGAAAGGTGTTACAAGTCAAAAGTCTGAATTGAAAAACATGACCAAACAAATGAGGGTGATGGGTAACCTCCTCCTTGGAATGAGAAAATGTAATCCAGATATAAAAACGCTTGAAGATGGTTTAGATCCTAAGCATTGTCTAAGATTTAATCAAGTCTGTTGAGATGATGGGAAATTTTGATTGTGGTAATTATACAGTTGGAGTACCAAGTGTTGCTTATCAAGTATTGCAGCCTCTTCAGCACTGTATTAATATTGTAATTTCAAATAGAACAGTTGCTAATAGTCGTGGTGGAATAGACTTGGAAATGTTGGAATGGATTGAAAAGTTTAAAACCCTTATTAGATTAAATTGGGGTAAACTACTAGGGAAAGCCAGCACAAAAAGTCTCAAAATAGCTAAAGTCAAAAACCTTAAAAATTAGCTTTGGTTGACGATATCAGAACTGTTTGCAAATATATAGTTGAAGCCTATCATGACCTGATGGAAAAATTGAAAACGTGTCCAAAAGACTCTAAATCATATGATCAACTGCTCCATAATATTGTCATGCACTTAATGTGCCTCACAAGAAGACGCCCTGTAGATATTGAACAGGCAGAGCTAGAAAACTACTTTAACATTGATAACCATGATAAATATATTGACATGTTGAAAGATGGCACTAATGTGGATGAAGAAGATGTAGAGGCAGTTCCATGTATTTTATGGACTGGGCAAAAAACATGATGAAACTCCATTCTTTCTGACACATGAAATGAAAGAAGTTCTGGACCTATTGATTGACTACAGACAAAATCTCAATATTACTGTAAAATTACTTTTCCTGTATAGCAATAATAAGGAGGTGGAACCATCAAGATCTTTACTCTTAATAAAACAAAAGCTTAGAAAAAAATTGAAAATGCCACAGAGTCTCACTAATAATGGCCTGAGACATCAAGCTGCAACTTTCTCTAAATTACATTCATCTCACCCACTCTACCAAGATTACTTAGCAGGATGTATGGGTCATACTTTACAGGTGCATAAGGAATATTATGATCTTCCTGTTGGGTGCACCCAAAAAATGATTGTTGCCCCTGTGTTGCATAATATGACAACACAAAAAGAATCATCTCCTTTACAGGATAGTATTCTGCATCCACTGAAAGGTAAAGACTGTAAAGAACAATCATGTTATGAAACTTTTAAAAAGGCTATGACATCTAGCACAGTAACTTCATGAGAATATAGGGACAAGTCATCACCACAACAAGAAAAGGAGGAGAAAAAAAGATGACAAAGAAGAAGAATCAGAAGAAGACAAAGTAGAAAATGAAGTTGGAAGTGGAAATAATTTGAAGAAGGCTGGTCAACCCCTGCAAAGTGTAAAGTATACAAAGAATTTGGTATAATTTGGTATGATAAAATATTCAATAATATACCTAATAAATTTATTGATGATGAAAAAATCCCAAAGGATTCCAAACACAAAAAAAAGATTGAATGATTGGATTTGAAAAATAGAACTAGATTGATGATGAAAAAATCTCAAAGGATTCCAAGTAAAAAAGAGAATTTTGAATCAATGAATGTGAAAATGGAAATTTAACTGATTGGTGATGAAAAAATCCCAGAGGATTCCAAGTAGAAAATGATTGGCAAACAAACAACCAGCATAACCTCACATAGTTGTTGTTGATATTGAGCAATGGGGCGAGAATGAATGAAAAGCATGAATCACATGCTTGAATTCGCACGTAACTGAGCAGTGCGCGATTTGTGAGCAAGGTATCCACACAATCAATAACTATACTACCAACCTAATAAAAATAATATATAAATGTAAATTTAGTGACTAATCAAGAAACTAGTTTAGTAACTATTTAGTAAATTTAGTTATTTGAATTACGGCAATGCTCACATCTATCTGAAAAAATGAACTAATTAAATGAATAAGATGGCTTTAGACAAATCAGCTGTGCAGACAACTGTGCAGACGACATAGCTGTGTAGACAACTGTACAGACAACATAAATGAACGTTTAGGGTAATAGATGCTAGCTGTCTGTGAAATCTGACACCTAGACAGCTTCCAGACTGTCCAAACAGAGCTCAGCATGGATAATTTTTTAATTAATGTCATACACGCATGTTTCTGAAAACTATAAATACAGTATCAGGTCATGTGTATGGAGTATAACTATGTCAGAGTAGGCATTTTTTCTTCCTTAAATTGGAAAATTCCAAAAAACCTTACATATACATTGATGCGCAATTAAAAAAAGAATATTCCTGCCAAATCTTATGGGTTTCTATCAATTCATTTGGCTGTAATCGCACAACATACATACATACAGAGAAGAGCAAACTTGTTTCAAATCATAGACCTCACTGCATTTGGTCAATAATGCCTTGTTCTCACGGCGCATGGCTTGTGTCATGTGTGAGCTCCTGGTCAAGTTTTTAAAACTGTCTTTATAATGTCACATGTTATGTATTCCAGATCATAGATATCATATGTTATCAGAACAATTTCAAAAAAATGACCACAAGCCACGCACTGTGGCAACGAGGCATAAGTAGAAAATTAGGTACTGACGTTTTTTGCTTGACAATTGTTTTGTGCTGGTATTGCACATTTTCAAACTGAACAGAATCCGTTGTGCTGAAAAAGTACTTTTTTTTAATAGAATAGAATTTATATTCTGCATAAAAAACAGTATGAAAAATGATACAAAGAAAAATAGGCAAAGAAAATATACCGCACCCCCTTAAAAAAATTGTGAGATAATGGGCAAGATTTGGCCAAAAGTTCAATTTTTTACAATAATGGAAATAAATGAATACCTGATCATAACTACTCAGTATTTTGAATAAATAGATCTTGCCCATGAACTAAATAACCATTAAAGTTACAAACTTCTACTTGGTTCCATTGACTTTCTTGGCCAATTTTACATCATATACAATTATTTTGAGACCTACTTGGAGCCCCTCAAAAATTAAAAAAATTATAGAAATGATGAAAAATGTGAAATTGTTTTCCTAACATGATTTTCACAAATTTAAGTCTTGTTTGATTCTCATTCGAAATTGATTAAAAAGAAAACCATTGCGTTTCAATTACATTTTCTTATACAATTTTTAGAGTTAAATCTCTACAAATCCTCTGGTAAATTACCCTTTTCTTACATTTAAGATGAAGAACTTTTTCTACTTTAAATGCATAGAAATATTTTTTCGATCCAAAAAGTATGTGCTTTTCCTCGATTAGAAAATATCAACTTCAACTATTGCAGTTTGAAATCTGGGGATGGTTTCATTCGATTTCTCAGCTTATTTTACAAGGAACACATCTGCTTCATGCACTCAAATACCACACTAAAAATTCAGTGTGTATTAGTTTTACTTGGAGACATGATTTATAATCTTTTTTTTTAAACCTTCCACTCTGTATAACTTGCAACAAAGCAATTTAGGGCACATGTTTACTGGAAAGTTTTTCATAATTTGGTGTGAGGAATTAGCCTGAGAAGTTTGGCAGATTCCTCCTGAAACACCCTGTGTATCCCCAAACTGTTAATTGTAAAACTATTTGTCCTTCCAACATTTATTGGAGTCACTGAAATTTTTCCTCCAACAGTTGGTGAACTTAGTGTGAGAGGCTTGTTTCATGAATTTTTAAAAATCCTCTAAAACAGGAAAAAGGCAGACATGAATTCACATGAATTGCACCATGTAGGCCTACCGTACTGAAAATAGAATAAACTTCAATTGTTTGATATGTATTTTTCAGGGCTACAGCTACTTTATAATATAAAATAATACAATAATGATTATAATACTATAAATGAACTATTCAGTTGGAAATAATTATTAAAAAAACATGCTTCATGCTCAGTGGCGGCGGTAGCCACCAGCAAATGGAGGGGCCAAGGGTGGGCCCAAGATATCATTGGGTGGGCCAGCAATTAAGAGCTACAGTGGGTGGGCTAAGAGGATATTGGCTGGGCCCACACCTATCGCCGCCACTGTTCATGCTGAGTCACAATTCTGCCAAATAAAATATATGAGTCACAAATTTGGTACAAAAATGGAACAGATTTTTTAGTGAGTCAGAAATATGGTACAGGCATAGCCGGTATATGCAAAAAAATATATATATGGCAAATATATATATATATATATATATATATATATATATATATATATATATATATAAAAAGGGGGGTTGGTCATTTTTGCATTATGTATTTGGATTGGAAGGTTGCTTTGAAAGTGAGATTTGTAAAGGGAAGAAAGTTTCAGTAGGTGGAAATTTCTGTAATTTTCAAGTGCAGAATTTGATTTTTGAAGGATTTCATCACAGATTCTGGATAGTGAAGGGTCATCATGGAGCTGGATAATTTTGATAAAGGATAGGAGTTGACTGAGATGAGAATTGGCAGACAAGGTGTATTACTCATGGACAATATCAAGGAACTGAAGAGAAATCTGATGTTGGAATTCTTCCCTTTACAAATCTCACTTTCAAAGCAACCTTCCAATCCAAATACATAATGCAAAAATGCCAACCCCCCTCATCAGTGACAAACCTAGCATTGCCTCACTCCTGAATCTACCACCTCCCAGTCACACTCCCACCTCCCTACCAAAACGTCAGCCACAACAATCTCTATCATCCTCCATCCATCAAGATGAAAGAGAAAATCCCACTGTCCTGAATCTGTCCTCCAGAATTCTTTCACCTACTGAAAAAGCAGTCCTCAACAAGGGTCTCTCTTTTGCTCCAACCCCCAAACTTGATGCTATCAACCTCCTTTCTGATACTGTTCACTTCACAAGATATCTCAGATGGCAAGTACACTTTTGTGGAAACAATACTTCTGACCCCCTCAAACCCCCACCCCTCTGCTTCTGACCAAGTTCTCAAAAAATTTGCCCCAAAATCCAACCGTGAGCCCAAATCTCTCCCAGCCAACCACCCTGTTGAGATCTTCTGCAATTTACTCCTCAATAAAGTCAGCTCAAAACAATTCATTGAATCCCTTGCTCCAAACCCCAGCCTTACACCCCTTGAATTCAAATCTATCAAAGACCTTTGCTCTGACCCCAATATCATCATCACAAAAGCTGACAAAAGTTCAACTGTAGTGTTACTCAACACTACAGACTACATCTCTGAAGCCAACCGCCAACTCTAAATTCCTGAACAGTATCAAGCCCTTCTTTCTGACCCCACTTCTCAAATCCAAAAGAAAATCTCCAAATTTTCTACAAGAAAATCAGCATCCTCTCACCAGATTCCCCCAGTACTCCACACTTCTATCTTCTCCCAAAAATTCATAAAGAAGGTAATCCTGGCCGTCCCATTGTTTCAAGTATCAATAGCCCAACTGAATGTATCTCTGCCCTTGTTGATTTCCATCTCCAACCCATTGTTGCCTCTCTACCCTCACACATCAAAGACTCCTTCCACTTCATAGAAATTCTAAAAAATACAGCCCTTCCAACAGATCAAGAACTCCTCCTTGTTACAATTGATGTGGCTTCCCTATACACATCAATCCCTCATCCTGATGGCCTAAGATCCCTTGAACACTTCCTATCCTCACGACCCACACCCTCCACTCCCTCAACTGACTTCCTTGTCAACCTGGCCAAACTGGTGCTCACAAATAATGCCTTTGGTTTTGAAGGAAAGTATTTCCTGCAAACATAGGGCACAGCTATGGGCACCAGGATGGATCCATCCTATGCCAACTTGTTTATGGGACACCTTGAACAAGATTTCCTCTCCAAACAACCTCTTCCCCCCTACTGTCACTATGATTCATTGATGACATATTCATGATCTGGCCACACGGGGCTGATTCCCTCTCCCTATTCCTTGACCAACTCAACTCCAACTACCCTGTCTCCTTCACATGGAATATTTCAGAATCATCCATCAACTTTCTTGACATCAGTGTATCCATCTCCAAATCCAATGCCATATCCACCAATGTCTTCACAAAATCGACTCATACCCAACAGTTCCTCCATTTTGAAAGTTGCCATCCCTACCATGTAAAAAGATCCCTTCCACATTCTCTCTCAATCCGTGGTAAAAAAAATCTGTAGTAATCCCCACCAACTTGACCAGTACTTCCATAAACTCCACCAATCCCTCCTGAAATGTAACTACCCTGAAAAGTTGTTACAGAAACAAATACATCCAAACAAACCCACCAACTCCTCCACAACAAACTCCTCCACAAATTCCCAAACCCTCCAAGCTCCAAAACTCTGCACCACTTATTTCCCTGGAATTGAAAATCTCAAACCTGTCCTCAAAGATCTGTTCCTCATCATTTCATCCAATCCTTCAACAAAATGCTTGTTCCAGCAACCCCCTACCCTCATCTACAAACAGCCTCCCAACCTGAAAAAGATACTCAACAAAAACAGATTACCCACCTCAAATGATCCACAAACTCCACCTGGTACCCTACCCTGCAAACACCCCCGCTGCAAAACCTGCCCAATCTCTGATCCTTCTACATCCTTCACAAGCCCAATCACCAAATACACCCACCATACCCGCCAATCCAGTTATTGCACCTCCAAAAACTGTATTTACCTCCTTTCCTGTAACTTCTGTCCTGCTTTCTACATAGGAGAAACAACCACTGCCCAAAACCTCCAAATCAACAATCATAGGGCTTCCTTCAAAAATAACACCTCCTTACCTATCCCTACCCATGGCTCCAAGCACAACAAGAACTTTGATGAATGCTTCAAAATCAAAGTTCTTGCCACCCTCAGCTCCCTCCATTGATGTGAAAACAAAAGAGTTAGCCTTCATTTGGGTGCTTGGAGCCACATCTATCCCTGACCTTAACAGACAGCAATAGTTCTAAAAATCCTACATACACATCCAGGATCAATCAATCAATCTAATTTTAGTTTCAATCTGATATCCAAATTTATTCTCAATAATAGTTTTTACTTTCAACCAATTTTACTTTAAATTAAATTTAGTTTCATTTTATCCTTTATTTATACACATTTTAACTAAAAACCATCAATAATCAAATAAAAATTCATTTACATCCTATAATATTATCCTCTTGTCCAAAAAATCCCTAACATGGCTTCCCCCAATCCATACTTCCTCAATCTGTGGTACTCCTTCAGTTTATGCTACTGCACTAAAGACTCTGTGGATTCAACATTCTGCTGTGAACTGAAGAAGGTGGCACAGCCACCAAAATATTTTCACCTTAAAATGTAAGTTTATTTGTGTTTTTATTCCTATCCATCACTTAAATCTGTCTATTTGTGAAATAAATAAATATATATATATAATATAATATAATTCACTTACCCAAGTAAGTGAATTTACCAATTGGATGTAGTTTTTAGTAACAGGAACATTGACATGCCTTATGTCTGTAACAATAAATATATATATATGCTGCCATTAAAACTTTTCTTTAGAATCCAACTCTCTTCAATTTCAATTAAATATAAATACAAATTCATTATTCTTTATCTAGTTATAATCCCTATAACCATTAAAGTTACAAACTTCAAACTGGTTCCATTGGATTTCTCAGCTAATTTTACATGAGAAATGTGTTGAATTTAACATAGAAATTGATAATTTTAGAACCTGAGTGAAGCCCTTAAAAAAATTACAAAAATTCATATACTTTATTTTTAAAAATCTCAATTCTCCACCATTGTTATCTTGGTAACAAAGCGTTTTTGTTCGTTTGTCCCAAGAAACTTTTTTGTCTACTTGGTGTAAGGAATCAGCCTAAGAAGTATTGCACATTCCTTCTGAAACACTCTGTATATTCATCATGAAAGCCAAATAAATACCCCTGATTAATACTGAATAATAATTCCTCATCATTTGTCAAAAACTACACACATGAAAAGTTGTAAATTGGTGCATACATTTTCAATATTTTATTACTATATAGTACATGCCAACAAAATGTGAATGTTCATTGTGAATAATGTTTATTGTAAACATGGTTGGTGAATGTTCATTATCCATGCTGAGCTCTGTTTGGACAGTCTGGAAGCTGTCTAGGTGTCAGATTTCACAGACAGCTAGCATCTATTACCCTAAACGTTCATTTATGTTGTCTGTACAGTTGTCTACACAGCTATGTCGTCTGCACAGTTGTCTGCACAGCTGATTTGTCTAAAGCCATCTTATTCATTTAATTAGTTCATTTTTCCAGATAGATGTAAGCATTGCAATAATTCAAATAACTAAATTTACTAAATAGTTACTAAACTAGTTTCTTGATTAGTCACTAAATTTACATTTATATATTATTTTTATTAGGTTGGTAGTATAGTTATTGATTGTGTAGATACCAGCATTGCTCACAAATCGCGCACTGCTCAGTTACGTGCAAATTCAAGCATGTGATTCATGCTTTTCATTCATTCTTGCCCCATTGCTCAACATCAACAACAACTATGTGAGGTTATGCTGGTTGTTTGTTTGCCAATCATTTTGTACTTGGAATCCTCTGGGATTTTTTCATCACCAATCAGTTAAATTTTCATTTTCACATTCATTGATTCAAAATTCTCTTTTTTACTTGGAATCCTTTGAGATGTTTTCATCATCAATCTAGTTCTATTTTTCAAATCCAATCATTCAATCTTTTTTTGTGTTTGGAATCCTTTGGTATTTTTTCATCATCAATAAATTTATTTATTTATCACAATCAATCAATTATCAAACCACAATTCAATATTAGCATCAATTCAATATTTGGAGAAGATTACTCAACTATTTGGCCAGTGAATCACACACCTCAGCCCAGTTCACTGACATCAAATATCTGGATTGCCCAAGGCTGCCTTTTTCTAACATTCAGATGAGTACTACTTGCATATGTTGATAGTGTTAATAATTAGATTAAGGGTACACTTATGAAATAATAACAAGTAAATATATATTTGATGCATTACAAAAATTACATATCTTAAGGTTTTACATGTCTTGAATTTTTTAGCTACTGTGAAACTCCAATGTTAATGGTGTCCCCGCTCTTAATCTCAGGGTTCCTTTTTTATATAATTCAACAGCAGATGTACATGCTCTATCTATTTTAAATATTTCCATTAAGAATAAGCTGTGAAATGGGAATTCCAAATAAATTTGGAGACTAACTCCTCCTATTCTTTCCACAATATCATAAATATTGTAAGTTATCCAGAGAATAAAAGGACCTTTAAATAATAAGATTGTAACCCAATTTAAGCCAACAATAAACATATATTTTTGGAATTTCAATATAATACATTAATAGAAATATTTCAGATAATAATTCATAAATTTCAACTTCAAGGCTTGTACATAGCTGACAAATAAAATGTTCCATGCGGTTTGGCTATTAGTTTAGGCAATTTGAGACATACATTCCTATACTAAATTTCTTAATTGTAAGTTTGAGTTGAGACTAGTGTGATTGTTTGAGTTGTTGTGCCACACTACATAATTTACATTTTTTGAAGGTCAGTTTCACCTTTTAATTATAAGGGATATCAACTATTGCTTTGTATTACCTTTCATTGATTAAGTGATATTTCATTCAACTTTATATTCAGCTTTGTCATTCAAATCAAATTTCATTTCTTTATTGTTCATAATTAATTTTTTCTCAATGTGTATAGCTTATAGTGCACAGCATACACTTTGTATTCAGCTTTGTCATTCAAATCAAATTTCATTTCTTTATTGTTCATAATTGATAGTTATTTATTTCTCAATATATTCAACTCAATATTATTTGGTCTGCTTTTATTATTTGCCTTTTTAAACCTCTAAGCTTCAATATTGCAGTATTCTGCTTCCTATAAATTGTGGACTTAATGCGCATAAGACCACAATTTCATCAATGGGTTTTGGCTCCAGTTGTTGGACTCACAACCCTGGTCCTCCTATTATTTATTCATTAGTAATTTCATTAAATGGTTACCAAGGAACCAAGTGTTGTGCACCATTTTGGTAATCATACTATCAATTACCATATCTACTTTATCTAAGTCCATGCTTTGTGTTGGTGTATAACACTAGGAGAGCAAAACTGTTTAAACAGTTCTCAAACTATATATTTCTTTCCAGACAGCTCACCGACTGCCTAAACAGAACTCAGAACTAATAATTGTATTGTAATACATATGATAACCTCCAGTTTTTTTTTTTTTTGCTTCAGCTATACCTTATATTAGTCAGTGAATTCTTCAAGGTCACTTTGCTACCCCTGTTCAAGTAGGCCTAAACCAAACAAGTGGGGATATAAAAGATATGATATGTGTGATGATAGAGGTTTTGCTCACAAGTTTGCCATCTACACTAGACAAGCAGAAGCTCCTGATCCTGGTGAACCTGATCTTGGAGCTACTGGAAATGTTGTTGTGAGGTTAGCAAGGGAGATCCAAAGAGGTGGCAAAAATACAGTTTACTGTGATGATTATTATTCTAGTTTGGCCTTCTTCTTTTACTTTCATAAAGAAGACATATTCATGTTGGGAACATTTTGTAGAGATAGACTTCCAGACTGTCCGCTTCAAGGAAAAACAGACATGGTAAAGACTCCAAGGGGAACTTGGTTCCCCTTGGTTCATCACAGTGTTTGATGACACTCTCATACGTATTGTCTCTTGGCATAACAAACAGATTGTGACACTTGGCTCAACTCTCTGTGGTGCTCTGCCAATGGATAAAATGATAAGCTAAGATGGGAAAACAAAACATTTCATGAAATCCCTTTCCAAAAATTATACAAGTTTATAATAAAAATATTGGGGAGTCAACCTGATGGTTGCACACATTGGGAGACAACATATATCCATAAATGATAATTTGACAATGTTGCTCAGTACCCATGTACCCCAGTACCCTTGTACCCATTTTACTCAGCCACTTGACGTTGCTTTTTATAAGCCACTGAACACCAAGTGGCATCAAAAATTAAGTCAGTGGGAAGAGAAAAATCATGTTACAACACCCTATACTCTATTCACTATCACTTGAGACAGAATAAACAAACTTTTTGAGTGTGTGTGTGTGTGTGTGTGTGTGTGTGTGTGTGTGTGTGTGTGTGTGTGTGTGTGTGTGTGTGTGTGTGTGTGTGTGTGTGTAATAGAAGGTCTTCTTCTATGTGGAACGTTCAGCCACAGACCCGTTCAACAGCTGTAGCCTATCACAGCTCAAGACAACAGTCTTGAGAAAAGACAAGTCGGACTGTAGCCAATCACAGCTCCAGACAAGAGTCAGCTGTTCAACTGTAGCTGACTTTTTTGCATAGAAGAAGACCTTCCATCACACGCACACACACACACGCAAAAGGTTTGTTTATTTTGTCTCAAGTGATCGAATGGACTATAGGCTAGATTTGCAAGACTGCTAAAGAAGTACATTGTGAAATAAAACCTGATAAGTGGCTTTAGAGGACTATTTAAGCTGATGCCAAAAATTAAGCCCAAGGTGTCAACATAACTCAAGTTTTACCAGTACATGGACATTCCTTATTGCAATGCAACCAAAATTTTTGTATGATTTGCAAACAAATAAAAAAGACAGAAGTCATTGGTACATTAAACCTTATCTTACTGTGATGGTACTATGCCAAAAATAACCCTGTCCATTTGATGTTATCATCGATTGAGAAATATTGAAGGAAAGGGATGAAGCTCTTAATCCTATGATTCTGCAATAAACTTTATCAAAGTTAAATAAGTTCACTATCATGAAATATGTTAGTAATGGGTGACCCAAAAAATGGGAACTTTTGAAGTAAAACATACAAGAAAAAAAGAAAATGTAATAATTAGTTTTATTGCTGAAAATGTGGAGTAGAATAGATGCCATTTATAGTGGTAACAAGAAAAATGCCAATATTCATTGAAAATGTCTTTGAGATGACGACCATTTAAGCCTTGCACAGACCAATGCATTGCAAATTTGTTGCGGTGGTTCCAAGAATTTGGACTCCAATTTTGAGGCAAAGGTTTTGGTGCAAAATATTCATAACGCTGGGGCACACACACCGAAGCAAAATAATTGTGACTTGGAGCGCGGGAATATTTGAGTATTCAACATAACCAACCTGATGTATCAATAGAATCAAATAGAATGAAATTTATTGTAGCCTTATCTGAGGGCATCAGATAAAATATAAATACAAAGACCTATATTTGGCCTATAAAGTAAAAAAGATATTAGTAAGTAGAACTGTCAATAAGCTATCAGTAGGTATCCTAAATCACTTGAATTTTCAACTTATAACTTAATATAACCTACATATTCTTAGCTAAAGGGTTGTAGTGCAAAGGGTTGGTAGCAATAAACGTTTGATTTGAGGTTTTAACGTTCTATTCTCCATATTCCTGAGGCTTTCTGGAAGTGAATTGAACAATTTGATGGGAAAGAATAGTAATGTTTTTTGTGTACTAGAATAGGTAAATCAATAAGTACTCAAATTGCCTCTATTTCTAGTGTAATGACTGTGGATTACCCCCTGTTCCACAAACTGCTCCTTACATATTCTCCCAAATTCTCATTAACCCATTGAAGTACTTTGACAAGCTGGACTCGCCGATTTTTTCTTGGGCTGGGGAAGCTTTGACGAGCGTAGCTCGCGGAAGTCCTGTGATCTGTTTACTTTGACGTTCCTCACTTGCAATGTATTTCTGAATGGGCTCTTAGTGTTAATACTTCACAGAAGATAGCAGCACTAACTTGGATTGCATAGAATCCCTCCATATGTGCTTACATCTAGTGGTTTCAAGCCATCTATGTTTCTAATTCTCTAAGTCAGTTTTGTTTGTTTATTTGTTGTTGTTTTGGTTGCAAGACAGTTTATTGTGCTCTTTCATTTTCTAGTTATTTTCCAGTTGTTTTTGAGTTATTTTCAAGTTTTTCCCTAGTTATTTTTCAGTTATTATCCAGTTTTTTTCAAGTTATTCTCTAGTTTCTTTGTTTATTTCTACTATTTATGAATGTGAGTGATTGAAATGGCTTTATTGATTGATGAAATACATAGATTTTTGTTGGACAGTGACAATGAAGAAGATGGTTGAAGTGATGGTGATTCTTCTGATGAAAATGTGATGAGTGAGAGTGAAAATGAAATGATTGAACAGAATTCAGATGATGAGACAGGGCTCATGATATTTTAGCTCATGATAGGCCTAATGAATGGAACTGGATTGAAGAAGACAATGTCATGAAAAATTTTCCTTTCACTGGTGAACCAGGAATAGATCCTTCAATTCTTCAGTAAGTTCATGATGGTGAGATAGCTTCTGAACTTTTTTGTTTTTATCAAATTCTGGTGGATGATTTCTTCAAAATGATAAAAAAGGACACAAATCGCTATGCTTGCAGTATACTCAGAATTGTGCCCACCAAGGAACAGGACAGTAAGTGGGAACCTGTGACAAAAGATGAACTAAAAGAATATTTTTCACTAGTAGTTTTGATGTCCCAGTGTCAAAAAAATAAAGTTCAAAACTACTGGACCAAAAGAAAATTGAATGAAACCCCTTTTTTGCTACTGTCATGAGCTACAGAAGATTTTTGTTGATTTCAAAATTTCTTCATTTTGCATTTGATGACGAAAATGATACTAATCGTTTTATACTAATCGTTTTATACTAATCGTTTGATACTAATCGTTAAAATCCAACCAATTATTGAGTACCTGAATAGAAATTTTTAATTGGTTTTCACCCCTAACAAGGACATTAGTATAGATGAGAGCCTGATGAAATGCCGTGGTAGGTTATCCTACATCCAATTCAATCCTTCAAAAAGGTCAAGGTTTGGTGTGAAATTCTATAAACTTTGCAATAGTGAATCTGGATATTGTTGGAAATTTTTCAATTTCTTACGGTCAAGAGGAAGACAGTACTGTGCTTGCTAGTGAAGCCATTGTTTTGAAGTTGGCAAACGATCTTCTAAGCCAGGGTTACAGAATTTTTCTTGATAACTGGTACAGTTCTCCCAATCTCTTCAAAGTTCTACTTGAAAAACCCCCATGCAACTCCAGGCCTAGCAGTGGGCTCATTTTGTTGAGAAAATTCCACCAACAGTTCCAAAGTAGCATCCAACAAAACGCTGCTTTGTTTGTGCAAGAAATAATAAGCGGAGTGAGACTGTCTGGCAATGCAAAAAATGTCAAGTTGCACTGCATATGCCAGAATGCTTCAAGGTACATCACACAAAACTGTAAATACAGGGTAGGTTTATATAGATTGTGTGTTTTATAATAATAATCATTCCTGTTTGACTAGGCTTTATAATATATGCCAACTTATTTTATATAAATGATAAAATATATCAATAAATCAATCATAAAAATCAAACAGTTTCTCATCTTTTTGATTCCAATGCACCTTATTCTACAAACAAGGGTGGAAATTGAGGTGGTAGCCTATTATTTCAATAAGGGTGAGAAATTCTTCATTTTCATTTTCTGGTTCATTTATTTTACTAATAAACTAACATCATTTGTAAATCATATTCTGCAAAAAAATTAAAAAATCAATTTTTTCAGGGTGGAAAACATTCTTTCAACCCTAGATTTTTTAAATATTTTTACTATAAGAATAATATTCGCATGGAAAAAAACTACTTATAAATCATATTCTGCAATAAAAAAATTGACAACTTTGGACATTTTTTTGCAAATTAATTAGTACGTGAATGGGTTAATTAAGCTCTGTTGAACAAAAATTGAAGGCAGAGTCAATATTCTCAGAAGCTTAAACTGCTCTTCACACCACAATCGCTTGGGTAGGCCACACATCAGTCTTATAGCCTTCCTCTGAATACTAAAAAGTCTGCTATTGTGAGCTCTAGAACCCCAAAGTATTGTGCCATACAACAAATAATGGGAATGGATATGAACATAGTAGATCACCTTTAAAACATCCAAGCTAACACAAGACTTTAACTTTCTAATCAAGAAGTGGGTTCTAATCTAGACTTTAACTTTCTAATCTCTTATTCAGCTTGCCAGTCTCAACAATGTCAATATGCTGGGAACAATTCAGGCATATGTCCAGGGTGAAGCCCAGAAACTTTGCTTCTTTCCTCTCATTCATAGTGAGTCTTCTGTTATAGCTGATAATCAAGTCCTGAACCTTGTCAGAGTTAACACATAGTAGGGTAGAAGAGATACTGAAGTTAACTATAATAATGATGCTGTAATACAATAATAATATCCTGAGTTATTGTATAAACTACTATAGTAAGGTGCCTAATAACAGCTAATAGCCCAATTAGCCTATTAAAGTAAACTGAAACCAACCTGGAACATAGACAGCTTTTCCAATATCACACCAAATCTTGTATTTTTCTCTTATATTCTTGTAATCTTTGTGATTTAAATCATACATGTTGATATAATACCAAATCATCATATTTGGTATTTGAAAATAATTGCCAACAATTGCTCAGTACCGTAAAATGGGGTGAATAGGAACAAAACTTCATGATATTTTCAATAATTTGTCATAGCAGGACAAAACTAAACAGCATCGGGGAAATTTTGTCTTGCTTTCGAGCACTACTTGTAGATACAGGTAAAAATCAGTTTGGTCTGTTGGCAGCGCTGCAGATTCTTGTTCTGATGTGGCAAGCCATTACTGAATGAAGCGTGAATTTTGAATTTTTCTAAACTTTCTGTGTAAGTACAATAACAAGTACTGTAAACCTACAGTTTTGTTATTATTTTGAACAATAACTTAATATTAGAAGGTAGATATAAGTTAAAACTGTTAATTTCCATTATTTCCTGTTGTAAAATAATATTGTTTCCATGACAACAGGAATTTTTAATCAGTGGGGTGAATGGAAACAGATATTTTTGTGTTCCTATTCACCCCTCATCATAATAATTGAAGCAAACACTTGAAAATTTGAGTAGATACTTATTTATAATCATAAAAATTGCTGTGTATGGCCCATTAATGCAATCTAGTACTCTAGTTTTGTATAAATATGATTGAAAACATCAAGCCATAGGCCTTGATGTTTGTATATAGATGCGCTTGTTTTTTTTTTAACCTGAAAATTGAGTAGTTTGGTTGACTCAAGTTTATTTAATTTCTATTTAGTAGTGTAAATACAATAATAATCTTTAATTGATAATGATCTCTAAAATACTCTATAAGTTGAGTGAAAATTTATTACTTGATAATTCAATATAATCCATCTTAAGTAGAGAACTGAATCCTGGCAGACAACCTTCTTAGTTATGTCAAAATTATATGGCTTGGTTTTTTTATTATCTTCTTGATTTTTCTTTCTTACATTTTTTGTAAGGTACCTATTTCTGTTTCTCTGGCATGTACTTTATATCTTCAGTATTCTTTAATAAGGTAAAGGTCTATTTCATTCATTCATTCAGTTTACATAAATATATAATATGGCCCTAACCTACGGTATTTTTTTTCTCAGGATGCCAAGGAAATATCAGAGCTTGGAAAAGCACAAGACACACTCACCGCAGTCGATTGAAAATGCACTGCAACTGGTAAGCGATGGGATGTCTCTGAGGCTGGCAGCAAAAACTACAGATATAAGTTTAAGTGTACTGTTTCGACATAGTAAAAACGGCAACACAATGAAGCGAAAGGGTGGTCAAACTGCCTTATCCAGCAAAGAAGAGAAGCTACTTGTGAATAGGCTCAAAGTGTGCAGTGAGTGGGGATATCCAGTAGATTTGACAACTCTAAGACTGTTAATTAAGGATTACCTTGATCGAAGGGGTAAGACTGTGAAGAAATTCAAGGACAATCTCCCTGGCAGAGACTTTGTTTATTCATTTCAAGGACGCCATAAAGCTGACCTGTCACTGAGAATATGCCAGAACATCAAGAGATCTCGAGCAGAAATATCTGAAGACGTCATCAATGATTACTTCAACAACCTTGAAAATGAGCTGAAAGATGTACCTGCATCAAATATCATGAACTATGATGAAACCAACCTTTCTGATGACCCGGGTTGCAAAAAGGTTATAGCTTGGAGAGGTCATAAATACCCGGAAAGAGTCATGAATTCCACAAAATCCTCCATCTCAGTTATGTTTTCAGCAAGTGGTGATGGTACCAAATTGCCTCTGTATGTAGTGTACTAGGCATTACATTTGTATGAGAGCTGGAGGGAAGGAGGCCCAGCCAATTCAAGATACAATTGAACCAAAAGTGGATGGTTTCATTCATTCACTTTTTCAGATTGGGTTGAAACTATAGCTATCCCTCATCTCAGACGCCTTGACGGAGTGAAATATCTTATTGGTGACAACTTGTATTCCCACTTGTCCCTTAACATCATATAGAAATGTGAAAATTTCAACATCAAGTTCATTTTCCTACCAAAAAACTCAACTGACATTACTCAGCCACTGGATGTAGCTTTTTTTCATCCTCTAAAGATGTCATGGCGGACCATCCTTGAGGACTGGAAAAATGGGCCTGGTAGATATGAAGCAACCATCCCAAAAGACAAGTTCCCCTCTTTATTGAAGAAGCTGTTAGACACCTGCAAGTCTGATAATGTGATATCGGGTTTTAAAAAAACTGGAATCATCCCTCTAGATCGGAAAAAACTTCTTGATAGGCTACCAAAGACATCCTTCACTGACCAGTCAACATGCACCAGTACCAATACCAACACTCCTGAATCAAGTGTCAAAGAGATTGATGATTGCTTCAAAGAACTGTTGAAAAACCTGAGAGGAACTGATGCACCAACTACTAGGAAAAAAAGGGTCAAGATTCCAGTTGAAGCTGGAAAAAGTGTCACTGCTACAGATTTTGAAGAACCTTCAGTCAAGCCAAGTACCAGTACCGGTACCTCTACAACTGATGCTACTGAAACTTCAAAAAAGAAGAAAACATCAGCCTCTTCCTCAGATGATGATTCCTCTGACTACTCTCTGCAAGATACTGACAATGATGACTTCTCCATGTCCGACTCAGATGATGATAATGAACCTAGCGCTGATACCTCAATCCCTCAATCCCTCATTGCTACCAGATGATTTTGTAGTTGTAAAAGTGTTTGGCAAAACCAAAATTAAGTGTAGGTTGTATGTGTGTAAAGTCAAGGACTTTGAAGAAGGTGGCTACATTTGTCAATTTTTCAAGAAAGTTCCGTTTACAAAGAAATTTTCTCCTACAGATGAAGAATCTTTTGTACAAAAGGTAGATGTTGTTCACAAGCTTTGTCCACCACTAACATCATCAAACTCAAGATACAGTAACATGGTTTCTTTCCAAGACGACTTGGATGATCTGTCAATTTATTAACCCTTAACTACCTACCCAGTTAATTAGAAATTAATTATGATATTTTTTATCTTGATATGTAGACAAAGCTTGCAAACAACATCTATCTTTTCTTCAATTAAATTTTATGTATTAAATGTCATAAAAGCCCACAGTTTCTTTTTATTATATTTCCATCCACCAAACACATTTATAAATCAAAACAAAGCTGAAAAACAAGGTCTGTCCCTATTCACCCCGCTGTGAGGGGTGAATAGGAACACCGTTATTTTATTTTTTATATTTTTTTGATAACTTATATCTATGAAATTCATACTGTTTTTCAAAGAACAAGGTAGGACCGGAAATATGAGTATAGTTTTGATAATTTATTATTGAATTTAGTACCTATTTCATAGCTCCAAAGTTCAAAACTGTTCCTATTCACCCCATTTTATGGTATTCATTTCCAAAGAGCTGAGAGTTGACTTTCTTCCTTTTTGGTTATGTCTGTTTACTTACTTACTTACTGAGTGGCACTGCAGTCCATTGTGGACCTTGGCCTCCATCACCAAGCCTCTCCACCAATCCCTATCAGCCACTCTTGTTCTCCATCCTCTCCTTCCCATGACTCACAGATCCTCCTGTACATCATCAAGCCATCTTTTCCTTGGTCTGCCCTGTCTTCTTTGTGAAAATAACCGCTCCTTGATTACAATTCTTGTCCCCTCCATCCTTTCATGGCCCCAGCCATCTGAGTCTCTGTGACTTGATAAATCGTACAATGTCCTCTCTTCCCAAGTATTCAATTATCTCATTGTTTTTCCTTCTCCGCCATTCACCACCATCTCTTACAGGTCCCATAATGATTTGAACAATTTTTCTCTCTGCAACTCTGAGATGTTCTGCATCTTTTTTTGTGATTGTCCAAACTTCTGATCCGTATGCTATTATGTACCAGTACCAGACTTCTATATATATTGAGTTTGGTTCTTCTGGAAATTAGCTTGCTGATTAATAATTTCTTATTAGCAAAGTAGGCTTTGTTTCCTCCTTGTATTCTTTTTTTTTATACTTTCCAACATGCCGTTCTCACAGTTCATTTCTACACCCAGATAGCTAAAGTTCTTCACCCCCTCAAATTTTTTGTCTCCAACAATTAGGTTTTGAGGTACACATCTGGCTTGTCCTGGTGAAATTCTGAGGTACTTGGTTTTACCTTCATTCACTTTCAGTCCAATCTTCTTCCCTTCTTCTTCCATCACATTATACACCTCCTGGATGGCTTCCTTGCTACACGCTACTATTGCAATGTCATCTGCATATGCACACAGTTGCCAAGTCTTGTTAAATATGTGGCCTTTGGGATCTATCTTTTCAATGATAATGCAGCTGACAGTCCATTTCCTTGTTTCACTCCTGTGCTGAACATGGAGGGCTGACAGCATTTGCCTCCAATCTTTACACTGGCATTTGTCTCCTTCAGTATCATCTTCACCAACCTCCTTAGCTTTGCTGGGATTTTAAATTTTTTCAGCACTTGACCCAACTCAAATCAGTCAACACTATCAAATGCCTGTTTGAAGTCCACAAAGAGAATGTGCAAGGCTATCCCATGTTCATACATCTTCTCAGCTATCTGCCTCATGATAAATAATTGGTCAGTAGTAGCTCTTCCTGCACAGAAACCACATTGGTACTCCCCAATTATAGTGTCAATCAGAGGCTTCAATCTCTTGTTCAGAATACTGGAGAATATTTTGTAACATACACTGAGCAGTGTTATTCCTCTGTAGTTCTCACATTGTAATTTGTCTCCTTTCTTGAAAATGGGGCATATTATTTCCTTTTTCCAGCGTTCTGGCATGATCTCTTGCTCCCATATCATGCAAATTAATTTATAAAGTTTCTGTGCGATTCCTTCTCCTCCGTATTTGATCAGTTCCGCGCTCAGATTCTCATCACCAGGGGCTTTTCCATTTTTTAGTTTCTTTATGGCACTCATTACTTCTTGAAAGGACGGCCTATCCACTGCTGTCTCCTGTGGTATATTGTTTTCTTCAATCATCTCTCTATCTCTGTTGTCCTTGTTCAGAAGACTCTCAAAATACTCTCTCCATCTGTCAAGTATTTCCTCTTCTTTTAATAGCACACTACCTCCAATACTTTTACATGCCATTACTGTTGGTTTATATTCCTTATTCATTTTGTTCATTGCAGCATAGAACTTTCTTGTTTCACTTTGATTTGCTAGTTCCTCTATTTCTTCTAGCTTCTTTCTCATGTGATTCCTTTTTTTATCACGACACACTCTCTTGGCTTTCTTCCTCAGATCCTCATATGCTACTCTAGCATTTCTAGTCATTCTTTGTAGCATTCTCAGTCTTGCTGCATTCTTTTCTCCAATGGCAATTCTGCACTTGTCATCATACCACTCCTCCTTTCTTATTCTTGGTCTTGCACCTAGCACCTGTTCTGCACATTCCTTGGTTATTTGCACTATTTTACTCCACTCTTCCTCTATATCTTCACTTTCCTGTACCATTTCCACATTGTTTTTAATTTTCTCTTGGTACTCACTTTTCTTCCTTTCTTTTTCAAGTGCTTCAAGATTGAATTTCTTATTCACTTGTTCTCTATTTTTTAGTACCCTTTCAATCCTTTGTCTCACTACTGCTTTCACCAAGAAGTGGTCAGTGTTGCAGTTGGGCCCTCTACAGCTTTTGACGTCTATGATGGATGATGAACATCTACTGCTCACCAGCACATGATCAATTTGATTCACCACTGATCGATCCAGTGACTTCCATGTTCCTAGGTGAATCCTTTTGTGCATAAACTGAGTACTGCTTATATACAAGTTATTTCTTCTTGCAAATTGTGCCATCATAAATCCATTATTATTTGTTTGGTCATGGATTGTATGAGCTCCTGCTACTCCTTCCATATGATTTTCTTTCCCAACTTGTGCGTTGTAGTCCCCTAACACAATTACCATGTCATATCTGCATATTTTACGACATACATCATCCAATATATCATAAAACTCTTCTTCTTCAGCCAACTCTTTTTCCTCTGTTGGAGCATATACTGATATTAAGGACATATTTCTAAACCTTCCCTTAATTCACACTCTACATATCCTCTCATTGATTGGCTCAAATTCTAGAAGACTGTCCCAAACTTTCTTACTTATTTTAAAGCCACTTCCGCACTGACCAGTCCTGTTGTTGCTTCCACTGTACAGTATAGAGTATTCTTTCTTATCTATTCTCCCCGCTCCCGGCCATCTGATTTCCTGAAGAGCCACCAAATCAAATCCAAATTTTGAAATTTCCTCTGCTACTTCCTGCATTCTCCCCACTTGCAACATTGTTCTCACATTCCAAGTTCCAATATTCAAGTCATGTTTCTTTTTCCATTTCCTATTTCCATGAATCCAATCCATGTTCTGAGGCTGGGCTGTTGGTATTGTAACAATCCATTTTTTGCAAAGTGAAGCAGTTAACATCACGCTGAACCCCCAACCTGGAGGGCCAGTTAATTTGTTTGGGTATTCTTCCCTAGCCTTTGGTAAACCAATACCATACTACAAGGCAGCAGTCAATTTTCTTTCTGGGTTTTCTTCCCCTAGCCTTTGAACATCCTCTGATCTCCATCTGCAAGGCAGCAGTTTGGTTTGCTGGTTTTGGTCCGCCCCGTGTATTTGATTTCTATATCTAGGTATTTACCACCTATATCTAGGAGGCATTCCCCAATCCGCCACCTGGGGAGGGGCCTGATAGGAGACCAGCAACTCCCACGGGTATGTCTGTTTACTTGCAGACGAAAATTATAGAGTTAGTTCCTGAGCGAGCCACAATATTTGCAAACCAAATAATTCACAACCCATTGGTCTGCGCTAGCTCATACACCACAATGGTTTCAAAATTTCGTCCGGCAAGTTCTCAGAATCGAATTTGCACCACAACAAACCTTTGCAAAAAAATCGTGTTGGTGTGCGCCTGGGGTTAAACGTATACATTCCTATGAGATTTCCATGTGAGCATGTCAAAGCACTGTGTTTTACTTTTTCTTGTGGGTGCTATTTGGAAAGTAAAGCATAGCCTACGCTTTATGCTCAAAAATAATTATTGAGTTGAAAACAAGGATTCATGAAAAAATCTCTGAAATTTGCATTGCAGTGATTCAACTTGCCATGCAAAATATCACTGTTTGCTTCCAGAAATCTATACATATGTTTGAATGGTTGTCATCTCAAAGACATTGTCAATGAATATTGGAATTTTTCTTGTTACAATTATAAATGGCAACTATAAATGGCAACTATAAATGCATTGTATATTATTATGCAAATATTAATGCACTGCATAAAGATAAAAGAAGATGGTTCTTTGCTGTGCTCTTCAATATTGTGAATTTCAAACCATTTATTAAATTTTGGAATGATCAGACTTGATCATTTAATAACTCAATTTTTTAATAAATCAGTGGTTTGATAACGTCTTGTCTTTTCATTCAATATGGATAACTACCACAATATCACCTTCACAACTACTCAAAAAGTTTTGAATGATCCTATTAATGAAATTCAACCGCAAGTGATCCCATACTCTGAAGTCAGTAGTGAAAAAAATCAAAGAGCTGAGATCCCTGTATAGATTCCTTAAGAATGGAGACAGACTGGATTGAGACTTTATCCTCAATTATTGTCTTATATCTCCATATCTCATTAAATAATTTTATTTTATTTCAAAACGTTTGTTACTCACTGAACAACCCTTGTATATATGTGAAATTAAACAGGCTATATAGAAGGTAAACCGAATTGAGAATTTTATAATGATCAAAATTATTTTGTGATAAGCATTTCAAGATATTTAGTCAAGTTTCGATTTGACAGATAACTGTGCTGGCCAGAACCGGAACATGATTCTGATGTACTATTTGTGGTCATTGGAGAAACATACCAATTTTGAAGAAATAAACCACAAGTTCCCTATTGACAAACACACTCATAATATACAAAGGTGGATGGGAAACACAGCCTTATTGAGAGAGCCACAAAGAAAGTGAAGACCAATACAATCTATACTACAAATGATTGGATAACTTTGTCCCAACGTTAGTGTAGAAGAATTCATCCATAACAAGACAAATGGAATTGGAAGATTTTTTTCAATTTCTTGAGCTTAAGCATGCTGTAGGCCTACACGGGGACAGTACTGTCGGCCAGTTGAATATCTATAGCAAATCAAAGCTGTTGTTGTTTGACTCAATGACAAAACAAAGGCTGTGATTGGCTACAGATATTCAACTGGCCGACAGTACTGTCCCTGTGTACAGCATGCCTTAGAATAAGAAATGGACAGTTTGTGAAGAGGAAGAAGAATATAGATGGAGAAATCTTTCTACTATCAGATGTAGTATGGATTCAAGTTTGTGAAGAAGATATGGGCAATCTTTCCTATGAAATAGTTTCACAGATGAATCATTTAAAAAAGTGAACCTCAATAGGAGATGTGGTAAAATGTTCCTACCACAGAATCTCCCACAAATTAATACTTATTTTTCAACCAAGCTGCAAAGTCCTAGATGTGTAATTGTGTAGGTTTCATATTTGAATTTAAAAAAAAGATTAGGAAAATTAGAGCAATAACGCCCATAACTTACTTTGGATTACACATACTCAGGCCTCAAGCCTCTATGCTCCAAGAATTGATACCAAGTAAGAATTAAAATTGTAAGTTACCAATTTTGTGGAATATAATGGAGCATAACATGTAACACAATGGAAAATAACATGGTTCAATCTTATTTCAGAACCAGCAGTAGATTTGGAAGGAATACCAGCTGAAATAAGACATTCCAGCAACTGCACTCCATATTGGACTGGTCTTCTGCTGCTTTTGTGGACCAGCAGGTGAGGGAGCTAATGATGGACATGGAGGACCGTGAGGGTATTAGACCCATTCAGCCTCCACTGCCTGAGTGCTCTATATATCTCACAAACACCGCCTCTAGGATGGCTGTGCCATGTGGGAATTGGGTTGGATGTAGCCAATGCATTGCAGTGCATTTGATAACCCCCTTCTATTATCAGGTGGGGGAGCTTGAGCTGGAGGAAATACGCCCCCCAATAAGATGCACTTGTTGCATGTACCTTATTGGTACCAGCTGAAAAAAAAACATTCCTGCAACTGCACTTCATATTGGACTGTTATTCCGCCGCTTTTGTGGACCAGCAGGTGAGGGAGCTAATGATGGATATGGTGGACCGTGAGGGTACTAGACCCATTCAGCCTCCACTGCCTGAGTGCTCTATATGCCTCACAATCACCGCCACTAGGATGGCTGTGCCACGTGGGCATTGGGTTGGATGCATTAGGTTGGTTTGGTTTTTTAAGGGGTTCCTTTTTCACGGATGCGCCCTTTTACAGTTCTGTGGCAGTGCCCTTTTAGGAGACCCAGTCCAGCCCTGTAGAATTATGTCCAATATAAAAGACCAAAAATATTATTTTTACTACCATACAAATTATTTGATCAACTTTGTCTAAACTTGTGTGAAGAAGAATCCATTCATCACAAGACCTTGATCCAATATTGTAAACTATGATGAGACAAACTTATGTGATGACCCAGGCAAGAAAAAGGTAATAACAAGGAGAGGCTGCAAATACCCTGAAAGAGTTATGAACTCAACAAAGGCATCCACTTCAGTGATGTTTGCTGCAGCTGGTGATGGGAGTATATTACCCCCTTACGTGGTGTACAAGGCCCAACATCTGAATGACAGCTGGAGAGAGGGAGGACCTGCTAACTCACGCTATAACAGGACCAAAAGTGGCTGGTTTGATAGTTTTTGCTTTACAGATTGGGTGGGAACGGTGGCTTTGCCTTACTTCAGGAGATTGGATGGTGTAAAATTCTTAATTGGAGACAATTTGTCAAGCCCCCTATCAGTAGAAGTGATAAAAAAATGCAACGAGAGTAATGTGAAGTTCTTCTTTTTGCCAAGTAATTCATACCTGTTGATTGTCAAAAGGTGCTGGATATGCTTCCAGGTAGTACTGGTAATACCACTTCCACTATCACTGGAATGCCCACTATCACAATTGATGATTGTTTGAAAGACCTTCTTCAACAGATGAGGGAAGGTAACACTCCTCACCCAAGGAAGAGAAGGGTGAGAGTTGTGTTTGTGTTTCAACCACCAACCTGTACTCTCATTGGCTGTTGATCTAAATAGGCTAAAAAAATTCAACAATACGTTCTACATAACAAATCATTATCTATAATAATTTCATTTTCATTTATGTCTATAATGATAATAATGTTTGCAATTACAATTTTTTGGAGGTAACTCAAAAGACCCTACAAACCCCCACCCCGGAAAAACCAGATGGGCTGTATCATTAATTTCACCTCAGAGCCGCCACTGCTAGACCCATTCAGCCTCCACTGCCTGAGTGCTCTATAAGCCTCACAAACACCACCACTAGGATGGCTGTGCCATGTGGGCATTGGGTTGGATGCAGCCAATGCATTGCAGCGCATTTGATAACCCCCTTCTATTATCAGGTGGGGGAGCTTGAGCTGGAGGGAATACGCCTTCCAATAAGATGCACTTGTTGCATGTGCCTTATTGGTAAGCTAATTCTTGTAAAGTAGCCTACTGCTTAAAATTCACTTTTTTCATTCTCATATTTGTATCAAATGTTTTCAATTTGTTGTAATCTAGCTCTATGTTCTTCAAATATTATTAAATTACTATTTATAAAATTTGAATTGTAAATTAATTTTTTGAGTAATTTTTGAGTGTTATTTATTTGAGTATAATGAATTCAAATTTACTGTGAACTTTAATAAAAAGCCTTCAGAGTTTTTCCTTCAGTAATGTGCATTATCACTTTCCTACTTTTATTCTTTTTTCAGACACTAGGGTACCACACATTTTCCTTAGGTATTTAAGAAAGTATCAAATCAATTTAAGAACATTTCAATATTGTTATCGAGAATAGTCACATGTAATAATATATAGATTTGAAAAATCATCATCAGAGTGTTGATCTCTAGATAGCTCTACCTTTCCCTATGTTCAGTGTTTTAGATGCTTGTGCCGGCATAATATGTATTATATACTATAATTTGGGAGTACACAGCCTGACTCAGTAAGGGGCTATTCCGCAGATCGGGTTTTGCTAGGTCTAGCGCAACGTTAAACTAGCGCAAGTTTGGCCGAGATCAAAAAATGGGTTCCTGAGATCGAGTTCAAGCCGGTCTACCCGTTGTCAAAGTTTAAACAACCATATCTGACACTCGTAGTTGCGCCTGGCCTTGAAATAGCTAGCCGTTCTTGTTTGTAGGGAAATGCAGGGATTTTTGCCGTAAGGTTGGCAGCAGGCACTGTGAATCATATCTCTGTCCCGTTTCAGCATATCTTCCTTTGCTTTCATGTTCGAGTTCGGTTCACCTGATTTCTTAACGTTTCACGGTTAACTTTTTCACCCCCTCGCGTCTCGCTATTCACCATTCTCTTTCTCTTCATTCATTTAATTAATTTTTTTAGTTCTTTAGTGAATAAAATATTAATAGTAGTGTTATTGTGTAGTTATTGTGTAGTATTGTATTGTGTAGTAGTCCACGTAGTGTAAATTAGGAGTATCGTAGGCCATCATAGTTTGAAATTATGGCAGAACAGAAAAAAACGAAAAATTTTTCGAGATGAACTAGCTTTATTAAAAAGATTAGTTCTGGAGAGACCAATTATAGAAAAGAAAATGCATGACCAGAAAACAGAGGATTTGCGAAAAAAGCGTGGAAAGAACTGCTTATTGAGTTTAATTCGCGGGGTTGAACACGCAAAGAAATGTTGAACAGTTGAAGGGTGCCTGGAAGAGAGTTAAGAGAGACTACAAAAGCCAAAAGGCGGAAGAGAGAAGAAGTAAATTCCGCACCGGAGGAGGGCCCCCATCACCTCAACACGAACAAGACCCGGAGATGGATGAGCTCCTAATCGACCAGGAGCCACTACAAAATATTCCGGACGATGATGACGACTTCGATGTAGGTAAGTTGAAAAGTCCAGACTAATATTAGAATGTATAAAAAGTAAATAAAAATATACATTTATAATTGATACATTATAATCCTGACATTAAAATACAATATAAATTGCTATTATAATTGATTACATGGCATATATAAATAAATAAATAATAATTTTATTTCCTTAAAAAACATACAAAATGAACAAAAAAGCACAGAGTACAATTTAAATTTAATTCAAGTTAGTGTTAAAAAGAATTAAAGAATAAGGTTTTTTGGAAATTAACCTACTCAACTATGGGAAAACCCATGTGCTAGAGTAGGTGTTAATTTTGGGTGGTATATTATCTCACTTTGAATAAAATACAGTATAAAAGTAACTCACATTATTTTATGGCAATAGTGGAATGCATTTAACCTGAAACGCTTCATCAGACTGTTAGGGATGAAAATAATCTCTCTTTCAAGTAGTAATGTAGCCTAATATAATAATCTGGGAGGGTGGAATTACAAAATAAACAAGGATTTATCTAGTGACTGCGTCAGAGGAAGTGAGAATCATTAGACTACAAGACGTAACATTTTTCAGCGAAAGGTAGAGCTACCAACACTTTTTTCCAATTTGGAGTAGAGTGAGGGGCTCTCATATCAGTAACTCCAAGCCTTGGGGTTAGAATGTGTACTAGTTCTCTCACTGCCTCCTTGTTAAATCTAAATCTACTCTGAAACTCCTTATCTGTTAAATCATTAAAAGGATTGAAATTACGGTACCGTACTGGCCGCAATCGTACAGGAACGTCGTCGTCGTAGTCCAAATATTCAAGGTAATCCATAGCGCACTAACCACAATGAAAATATCGTCACTACACCACCGACTAAACTGAATAAACTATAGAATGATGTGAGGCAGCTGCAGCTTCTCCACACCCCCGAAATACCAAGCCCTTTCTTATCTCTTATCTCACCCTTGTTCTTTGGAACCTGTTATGAACACGTGTTGACAACACGAGTTTTGTATGATTCTTTGATACAGAAATTCACAGATGCAGATACAGAAATTCACATCTGAATATTTCTTTCAATTTTTTTAACATAACCAAATAAATTTTTCGAATCTAACAATTTTCAAATTGATTTCATTCAGTTGTGACAAAATTGGAATTAATATTTCTAAGGTCATTTCAAGTGTTTTCACTGCATTTTCTGATGTTACTGAGTTCAATAGATGAGTGAAAAAAAAATGTTATAATATGACTTTATTGGTGATGAAATTGTTCAGAATTTGAAGACAAACCCCATTCTGAAACTCATTTTTGTCAAAATTGAACCAATAACGTGTTAATAGCTTAAAACTGAACTTAAACCTGCCTTTTGAAAAGTCTAAGTTGGAGTCTAAAACCATCATTTTTGATGCTGCAATTATCTCATTTACGCTTAGTCTCGATCTGAGGAACCCACCAAGTTTATCTTTAAAGCCAGAGACGATCTGTTGTTGATCTGTTGTTGAGCTCAGGAATCCGATTTTTAGACCCAGGGTTTTTCCCTGCGATAATTGCCGGATAATTGCCGGTCGGCTAACTTTTAAACCTGGACTCGATCTCAGGAACCCAATTTTTAAGCCACAGCGCAAAAACCGGTTTTTAGCCTGAAAGCGATAAACCCGATCTGGCGGAATAGCCCCTAAGTCAGCTATTCAGCTATGTATGTGTGGACTGTGTGGTATGATTGCATGGCTGTTGCCGTTGAACGGAACTTGCATTAAAGAAAATATATGCTCTTATACCAAAAATTGAGAAAGGAAAATATTAGAAGAGCTTCAGTCGTTCATTAAGCAATGGCCAACTCTAAACATATCTTAGAATGAGAGTTATAAAAAGGTGGACTTTGATGAGACAAGCTCGGCAGAAGATGATGCATTATCTATTGACAGTGATAAAGGCGCTTGAAGTCATGTGTGAAGTGTACTTTAAAGATTCTATATCAATTCAACATGTACTCAGTGATGTATCCTCAGCTTTTCATGACATATAATTTCTTCTTATTATAACATTAACGCAAGTGAGTTGTGCACATGCATTTTCAAAGTTGATATTTTTAAAATCAAGAATTCAATCATCTATAAGTAACAAAAATTTGGAAGCTCTCCTGATCATGCAATTGCAATCTGAACGAGAACTAGTAGGCTATCCTGCATCTCCAATGACAACATCAACGGTGAGCTTTGTGGCCAGAGCAAGGAGATGTAGTTTCTACTCTCCTTCTAATTCTATCAAGGTAACTTTATAAGTTTTCATACTTATTTGTACAATTTCAATTTGAAAAAAAATTTAACATTTCGTTAAATGCATTATTATGCATATTGGTTGATCTAGCATTGAAAATAACTTTGCATAAACGCAAGGTTTATGCGTTTATAGATTTTTTTCAACGTTAAAAAAAATTCGGTGGGGGGTTTCTGAGGGGTTCCTTTTTCACGGATACGCCATTTTGCAGTTCAGTGGCAGAGCCCTTTTAGGAGACCCAGTCTAGCCATGTAGAATGATGTCCAATATAAAGGAACAAAAATATTATTTTACTACCATACAAATGATTAGATCAACTTTGTCTAAACTTGTGTGAAGAAGAATCCATTCATCACAAGACCAATATAATTGAAAGATCTTTTCAACTTCTTGATCTTAAAAAAAGAAATGGACCGTTTGTGAAGAGGAAGAAGATTACAGATGGAGAAACCTTTTTACCATCAGATGTAGTATAGATTCAAGTTTGTAAAGAAGATATGGGCATTCTTACATTTCGTTTACTATAAAAATAGTTTCACAGTTGAATAATTCAAAAAATAAACCTCAAGAGGAGACGTGGTGAAATGATCTCAACACAGAATCTACCACTATATTGAGATTGGCTAAAAAATATACCAGCAATACAAAATTCAATGAGATCCGGTCGTCGTGTCGTGTATTGGAGAACGTGTATTGAAGCGAGTATTATTGTCCCCATGTACACATTATAACCTATAAAGTTATAACGGCATCTGCAAAACAAGTCCACAAGTTTTATATTTTCCATTAATTTGAATAATCTAAATTTAAATTTATTCTTAAAATAGTTCAATTCATACCATAGTTCATTTTATTAATTCCAAAATGTGTGATAGTGAAAACGAACTTCTAACACGAGAAGAAATTAAAAAGAAGACAGATTCAGCTTTAAAAACCCTTTTGCCTGGGAAGTCGAAAAGTCTGTACGAAAAAACATACAATCAGTTCCTGGAGTGGAGAAAACTGGATAAGGTTTATTCTTTTTCCGAAAATGTTTTGCTTGAATATTTTGAAGAAATTTTGCTTGAGAAAAAACCCAGGTCAATTTTCTCTATACTGAAAACAACATTGAATCTGAATCATCGGGTTGAGCTGGGAAACTATTCTCAGCTCACAATGTTATTAAAAGGAAAATCGGAAGGATATCGTAGCAAAAAGGCCAAGACTAGGTACAACGTGTACCTAGAGCATCAGCAACAAGGTGGAATTTCAAAACTAGAACTGTGAGTACTTGTTTGAATACAGAAGAGAGCTGATTGAGTGCATGGTGGAGATTAAATCCACATCAAAGCAACCTCAAAGTATTATAAAAGCAGGTGCTATTGCTCTTCTCAAAGATGATAATTCCTTTTTTATGGCATTTCAAGAGGTGCCCAGCATTTGTCGTGGAGCTATGCTTTTCACCTGCGAGATGGTTACTATTATAAGTATGTTAATGTCAATCGCGACAAGACATTTTATAAGTGTTTTTTTTTTAATAATTGTGAGACAAGAGTCTCAACACAAAATGGAAGTACGGAAGTTATCAGTGAAGTGATGTATCCACCACATCATCACGGTCCTGATTTCCTTCTAGAACCAAACACGTACTTTGTGACACGATTTTTGAGAGAGCCAAGAAGAAATCACCTAAAAACGATTCTTGATGATGAATGCAATAAGTGAGTTTTTGGAACAAAATATTAATTTTGATATTTATGTTATTTAAATTTACTTAGATTTCAAGATTTCAATATTTTTTGCGGCCATTTACCCATTTCATGTATCAAGCAATGTTATTTTTTATACTCGATGCAATATAAAATACGAAATCATTTGGACTAGTATTGATATTTCTACGTACAATTTTTATACCACAACAATGTTTTCAATCATTTGAACATCATTTATAGAAGAAATTCTGTTATGAATGATTTTCAGTTATCTGGCACTTGGCTGGCCCGTTTATAAATTTGGTATTAAATTTGGATAAATATAGTCTCAATTAGCAGGCCTTCAAGTTAAATTGAACGGGCTGACAGAAGTTGTTCATCAAGTGTTTTATTGATGAATCTAAGACGTCCGGTTTAAATTGATCAACTTGACCCGACTAATCCCTGTAATTAGTCTCATCAGCAACCTAGCTAAAGTTATTGAGTAAAACTAATCAAGTCAAGAATTGTGTCTTTCTCAAATGAAAACAAAATAATCAATAAGGACTAATTTCGTTTCCAAAATGGTAAGAGTTCATCTGATGCTTTAATAAAATTCATCAATACCCTTTCTGAAAATATAAATTCCAATATAAAAACTATTGCTGTCTTTCTGGATATACACAAAGCATTTGATACAATACCTCACAACACTTTGTTTAATAAGCTTGAGTCCTATGGTTTCAGGGGACTCTTGCTTACATTGTTTAAAAGCTACCTGAGTAATAGACCCAGTCCCTGGCCACAAATGATCAATCTAGTGTCACCAACTTAATGGCAGATGGTCTACATCAAGGTACTGCCATACTCAAAAGTTAATTTTTTTTTTTCTGTAAGTACTATTGCTATCTAGTCTTGAGACTAATGAGCAAATTTTTTCTAACCTATCTTGCTAATCATGAATTAAATACAGTGAAATTCTCAATAGAATTTCTTACTGATAATAAAAAATATTATGTACACCTATTGACTGTACTACTTAAGCTATGTTTCACTCAAACACTGCTCTGCTTTTTTCACTGAACACCACTTGCACTCACTAATTCAAATGGTTTCCTTCTTTTGAGCCTCCGCACCAATCCTTCATTGTCCAGCAGCTGGATTGCCTCACGTTGTTGTGTTGGTGGAGCCGTACTTCATGACTTTCTGCATACTGCTGTATTTCACTGGAT
>CM029547.1:31312507-31393311 GCA_017141385.1 Sogatella furcifera
AAATTTCCGCCAAACGTTTTTGGGAAGTTAAGGAAAGAATCAAAGGACTGATTTTTGGGTTATCATTCCTGGGAGGTTTAAAGGGTAGCATCAATCAGCTGTGAACCTTTTTTGTTCTGAATGCTTGTTTAAAGTGCGCCCAAAAAGACCGAGCTCTGTTTTAATCGTACCAACCGTAGGCGACCAAAAGTTTCCTCAGCTCAGCTGGTGATTCTCATTGCTACAAGTCAAAAGGGGGGCAACTCACTATTCGACAACTGGTAATCCAAAAACGAACGTCCTGGGTGACTCGTTTTTTGAAACTGCGTGTTTTTGAGAAATACGAAATTAGTTTTGCTATTCACCTCGGAAACAAGTCAAGCAACTGGCTGTTTCGTGCCACAGTCCGATCAAAAACTCATCTGTCTTGGAGGGGCATGCAAACTTTGACGCTATTCTGATACCTGATATTTTTTTCGACGCAAGTCTATGCAGCTCGGTCAATATTTTGAAAACATGAATTTGTTTTTTAATATTTTTGGGAAACATTGTATCTAAAAAACTTGGTAAAATATTGGTTCGAGAATTATGAACTTGATTTCAAACTATAGGAAACATTGTGATCCATAATGACCCACTGGTCAATATTGGTTCAAGAATTATAATATGATGAATTATTGTGATCTGTAATTTGAAAAATTTTTAATGTTTTAACGAAGTTTATTATCTATTTAAATTAATTGTTGATAAACCATAAGCTAATGAGGCTGGGGAAAAGTCTGGTAATAGGCTTAAATTATAGGCTAGAAAATAATAGCTTAAATTCTGCTAATTCTTGACATCGAATAACTTTTTCGAAAGAGTATTATCATTAGTTTTAAAACAAACATGACCTCTTTTCAATCTCCTTCCTAAGTCCCGTTGTCATTACAGTAATGAGTAATCTGTAATTGAAAATCAATTAAAACCATCAATTTTGGTCCACTACATAGTTTGTATTATTAGGCCATATATTTATAGGTAGGCTCATTAAATAGAAGATTTTGTATACTTAGTATGAAACCCATGTCTCAGTTTTTTCCCCCTATCTGGTCTAATACGATTTTGCGCCTGAGCATTTGGTAGGGTAGCAATCTGTTCCAGTTTGTTGCAAATTGTTTTGTAATTTTTACTTGCAACTCACATAATAAGTGAGCATCCAAGCATTTGTATTTTTTCACTTTTACCCAATTGGAAAAGGATAGCGAATTTAATTGGAAAGACAAACATTAGCCTAGGATTGACAAATTTAATATTTACACAACTAAGATAGGCAAAATATTTATAAAAATATGCGCCTATAATAATTGGCCAATTTATGTTGACTACTGGTAATAGGCCTATAAAACTGTGAATTACTATACAGTAGGCTACCTATCATGGATACTGAATACGGTGTTATAGAATTGTAGTAGGTACATTAGGCCCATACTGGTTTTATAACAGAATCCAATTCATAAACTATTCGTGAATTACAAACTTAAGTTAACGAATAATGTTAAGACCATAATAACCTAATAGGAGTAACTTACATTTTTTAAAATTAACATCGTGCTATAACAAGAACTCAATTCATAAACTATAGAATAAAGATTCATAAATAAATAAATTATTCATAGATAAATGAGTATTTATAAACCTCTGAATAGATCAAGTAACAACTTGAACTTAAAAGGTGGCTTGAAACTATAGTTTTAAAAGTATTTCTTCAGAAATATTTCAACTTTATAGATAATGAAGGTTTACTTAGTTTAGCCACACCTTTTTCATTCGTTGAGTTGTACCTGAATACGGTACTTTATTTAGAAGGTAATAATAATATTTTTTTATATATTCACGGGTATGAGAGAAAAATTTATTAAAATAGTTGATTAAGAAGTACCTTTTTTTAGTGCATTTTAAAAAGTTTTTATCATTTTCAAAATTTTCTTTATCTATTTACTTTTCATATAAAATTATAAATTTAAGAAATTTCAACAAAATCTGCTAGATGCGGGTCCTGAACCACAGAATTTTGGGATTAACTGGTCGCTAAACCAATTGAGCAAAGTCTAAGATAAATTAATTGACCCCAAAATTATTTGGGTTTTAATTGAGAAGGTTCATTATAAAGGTTGAATTGAATAAACAATATACACTAAAAAAGAAAACACTGAAAAATGAAAAATTGAAAATTTCAGCATTCGAAAACTCATCAACAAAAAAAGATCTCCATGTGTAAGGTAAGCTGGATGAACACATTCTTTAGAAAATTAAAGTTATGATGGATTTAAAAATGATTTACTGATACATACGGTATCTTTAAAGCATAACATAGATACATATATACAGATACATACATATATACACATTTGCATCGGTAAATATATACAAGCAAAACTAGACTATTTAAAATTAATTTATTAATTTAACAACTAATTTGTAATACTTAATCAATAAAATTTAAAATGGAAAAAATTTAAGAGTATAATCTGCAAAGTTAATGCAAGACACACAACAGTCAACTATTAACTACTATGTAAGTAAGTTTATTTCCATTATAAGTGATTTTATTGAGTTTTAAATTTTAAAGTGAAAAAAGAATGGATACACAACACCAATAAAATGTGGCTCAAATTGTAGTGTCGGATGGCGCAATCAGTTAGTAAAATCCAGAAGTTCATGTGGCCTATGAGCCAAGATACCTTTAATCGAAAGTTTTCCGAAAATTTTCATAAATACTATATTATTATTATTCACATTACTATACTTGAAATTTCAATTAATTTGAAACGTTTAGAATTGGAAGATCAGTATAATAATAATTATTGAAATCGTAGAAATGAATAAATTCATGTACTGATACTGTAAGTTTGTCGCCGGACAGAATAACTAAGAAAATGAAAAATGAATATAAGGCCTTTCTGACAAAGTAGCTCTCGCTTACAGCATTGTACTTCAATACGGTACTTTTTCCACTTTGGCAGTATTTATGAAAAAGGATAAAAGTCGAAAATCTGATATTTTCTATTATTTTCATGTATCATTCATCACTTCATGTGAAATATTTTTCAAAAAAAGTCTTTTAGAATCCATTGATTCTTTTATAGTAGCCACCTGTATAATAATCAAAGTTAGAAGCTTCTAGCTGGTTGATTTAATTACTTAATTTTCATAAGGGTTGATCAGTAAAGTACACATTGGTCCACCTCAAAATCATGAGAATAGTAATTTTGAATAATAATGTAAAATTTTTGGGAACATTATCTTGGAACAAATAATTTTTCATCTCATGTTCACTGAATTTTTCAAAAGGCGGTTCTATTTCATATAGGCTACTATATGATCAATTCCGACAAAATATTGAAGAATTTGTGCCGTGCTAGCTTTTTCCCTATATACCGGGAAAACACAATTTTTAATGTGTCCATCTTGAAAATTATTGGTGGTAGGGAAGTCGCATTTAGAAAGTCCTGATATATAGGAATAAGCTTGAAGTACTTATTAGGTTCTTAATGAAATTCTTCAATTTTGGTCCCAATTGATTATATAGTATATGAAGCATAGAACTGCCTTTTGAAGATGAAAACCCAGGAGCTATAGTTCGTTAAGATCCGTTCACCTTTACGAAAGTTAGGATGTCCTTAGATACTGTTATCCTTGATTATTATCTATGATCCATATAGACTCTTAAACACCACCTTGAATATAGTTATCACTTCTTATGTATATTTTTAGCATCAAAATATGAATTAAAAAACACCTGTAGCTGAATTTGGAGGAATTCCATTCTTGGAAAAGTGATTGTTCAAACTTCCAAGAAGTAGGTCAAAGAACAATATTGATAAGTTACTTCTTCATGCTCGACAACTTTTTAGGGTGAGAGGGGTAGTGGGTTTATTGTTTCTTCATGAGTTACATCACATTTGGAAAGCACTTGGGACAATTTTTCGGGGATATATTTTGTAAAAATGGGAGTTTTGATCAAATGTGGAAAAATTTCTATTCGGCCGATTTTCGTTTTCTTTTTCAGTCGACGCAGATTTTTGTCCTCTTCAATTTCTAATCAGAGTACTTTTCTCTAGGATCAACCGTTTTCGGGTTTTATGCAAAAAAAATTGTACCCTCTACAACCCCCTCCCGCGCTATGCTCATCCCTGAGGTCCAGGGAGCGTTCTATTATGCTAACCTCCCAACTAGTCTAAATAAATTCCCGAGGTCAAAAATTGGGGGATATTTCATGCACTCTATACCAGTGTGGACAGGCTTTAATGACTGGACTATATATAGCGCCTTGCATTAAGTAATTACGTTAAATACGACAGAGCTTCAAACTTAGAATTTTATTGCACGATTTAAGGTGAAATTGCTTGTTCAATCACAAAATTATTCAAGATTGAATATTATTCTTTATACATTTTTTAATCGTATTTTGAAGAAAATTCATGAATCTCAGATAAACAGATTTCATAATCTTCAAAAATTATCTTGTCAAAGGATATTTATATGATAATTTTTTGTAGACTTGTAAATTGGATTACATTTTAATTATTCGTCTTTCATAGAATTAAGTTACAACAAAACTAAGAATTTTCAAAAAAATTAAGAGTATTTCAAGAGCATGATAGATTCCCGGTACATAAAACTATTATCACGACCTATGAGTTTTGAAGCTCATAGGAACAAATATAGGTATAAATCTGACAAATATTATATGATATTACAAATAGTCTGAAGGTCATAACACAATTATTGTATATTCATACATTATCTCAGTTGGTAAAGTCTTCGACAAAAATTGCCAGAATCATTTTAGATAAACTCAATTGTACTATTAGGCAATTTATCATTTTATTTCACTAGTGTACTGTATAGGTCCTGTGTACAACATTATAAGTCTTTATTATCTCACTCCCTGCACACAGACAAATCTAATCCATGTGGTGAGAATAATCATTTTATCTAAATACTTATACTTTTTGGAATATATAATTTTTATTAATAAACAATTTTGAATTTGAATTTTGCGAGATTAATAGAATTAATTGCTTCATTGGATTGAATCTTAACACACGATTCATACTTATCTTGGATATTGCGGATTGAAACAGCAATAACCACTGGAGCATAATGTGAAAAAATAAAATACGTAATTTCTATGTACAGAATATCAGGTTTTTAGGTTTGCAGAATGCCAACCCTCAAAGTGTGTGTGGTGCAGCGAACTACCCTTTTCCTTCAAAAAAACATAGACAGGAACTCCAGCACGTAAGTGGCCCCAAACAATTTTTTTAAATTCCACTTTGAATACTCTTTTTGTCCCCTCTTTGCAATACCTACATCATTCCAAATCACAGTTACAAAAATGATCTCCTGAGCTCTTGCAAGCCCCTGGTCAACTGTGCATCTTGCCCAGTTATAGAAATGGGCCTGCATAAGTCTGTCCAAACAAGGAAGACCTCTGTCTGGCAAGATGAGAAAATGACTTAAAAAATATTGATTTGGTCTCAAATTGTATATTAAGGAACATTTTCATACAATTGAGATAAATCAATAATTTTTTAATCAATATTGACCGAGATGGAGTAATTTTCTTGCCATTTTGCCAGAGGGTCATCTTTGCTTGTACAGACTAGGTAGGTATGCCATCTTTGCTAACAGATAACCTTTCACCAGGATATAAAAGAACATTGTCTTTCGTTATAGAATAGGTAAGCAGGTATATATTGTTCTCCCAGGAAGAAGAAGCAGCTTTCTGTAACTATGGAATTTTTATCTATGACAAATGAGACCCTTTTCAAATTCTTCTCAAAGAATAATGTGTGGTTGGAATTAGAAAATTTGGTTCGGTCAATAGGCTGGATTTAGTAATTATTCAGGCAGAAGATCAAGGGTTGCCGCCGGGTATTGTTAACTTTCACTTGAAGGAGAACTAGAGGTAACGTGACAAATAATATTGTAGAACAGTCTAGAGATAGTGAGCGCTATGTGGCAAAAAGAGGTGAGTGAGAGCGTATCAGTAGGGATAATGGAGTGACAGAGCAGAACGGCAGAGAATAGAGAATACAAATAATTCTTCTCTGTCTTTGTTTATTTTAGTTTTCACCACTTGAACATGATTTTCTAGAAACAGATGCAGTCATTAACAGCTAACCATCATTGAGTGTCTCTTGCCTACACACACATTATGACTTGTTATCTTTTTCTTTACTAACAAAAAGCTATGTCTCTACAATTTCTCGAGTACAGAAACAATTCTATATTGAGGGACACAAATTTTTGTTACGTTTCTAAGTAAAGTTAATATCACTATTTGGGAATTGATGCCGATGTCTTCCGCAATAGATTATTTCTATTTGATTGATTTGTGTACTTGGCAAGAGAAACCTAGAGAGGAAAAAATGTAAATGTAAAAAAATGAAGATGAGAAACATCAAGTGAAAGAAACTTAGCACTTTAAAAGTAATTGATTATAGAGAACAAAAGGACAATCATCTATGTAGTGGAGAAATTAAAATAACTCATAAATACATATCAAATATTCATATACAGTATTATCTAATATGAAAAATAAATAAAAAAATCAAACACCCTTTTTTTGAAAACTTTAAAATGATAAAAAACACATACATGTTTCGGGAGCTAAGCCCATTTCAAATGTGGATAAAATAGTTATGAAATAAATAAACAAAATTAAAATATAAGTAAAATAAATCATATGATAACAATTGAAAGCATATGTACACATCAAAATCTAGGTTTTTAAAATTTTCTCAAAAAATTGGGTTATTATTCAAATTCTCCTCTATTTAATATTTCATTACCATTCAACTTTTTCCTTTATAAATTTGGAATTCTTTCTTTTACATTCAATTTAGTATTTTTGCTTCCAAAATTCAATATTACCAAATTTGTTTTTATATCTCTGTAGCAATGACTTGAATGGAAAGATGTTCAGCAAAGGCTGATTTTTGTGTGGTATTTCTGGCTTTTAAAGCTTGAACATGTTCCCGAAACTAGCATGATTAATTTGTTTATTTATTTCATAACTATTTTTATCCACATTGAGAATGGGCTTAGCTCCCGAAACATGTATGTGTTTTTTATAATTTTAAAGTTTTCAAAAAAAAGGTGTTTGATTTTTATTTATTTTTCAATTATTTTAAACAGCCCTAAGTTTTAAAGTTCTTTATCCAATATGATTCTATTAATAATTCGAGGGATTGGAACATTAGGTTCTAAATGCCAAATCCTCAACTTTTCAAGAGAGCAGAATTTCAAATCCGGGGTACTGCAGTAAATGAAGGGAATGATATTAAAATATTCAATGTGTGTTTTAATGAATTTTTCGTACTCTAAATAGATAAAAAGAAATATGTCAAACTTTTTTAAAGTTATCATTATGTAGGATGTAGGTAAAAAAATTTACTTTTAAAATTATGGTGGAACCTTTGTTGCTCCAATGCCAATGCCACATTTACACCGAAATGTTAATAACTTTTTTGAATAACGTATTTGACCGAACGTAGAAAGTGAGGTCTAGATTCAAGACAACGATTTTGCATTTCTTTATGTTTCTTTATCGTGTTTGCCTGTTTGTTTGTTCCGCATTTACAACAAAACGTGGCAATATAGATTCTAATGAAATTTGACAGGAATTGTGCGTTGATGTATATACATAAGGTTTCTTAGAAATATTGCATTTTAAGGATAATATGAAAGGAAAAGGTATTACTTCTTATACTAAAATATTACTATATACATTCATACTTCTAAACATAGGAGAACTCACACTATAGAATTATTCATGCTTAACCAGCTGTTGAGTTTTATTGTTATTAATTGCAAAAGCAATGACGCATGCAATTAATGAAACTCAACAAGTATTTCCCTTCATGAATAATGCCCCACATCCATGGGTGATTTCGTGAGGTCCACTATTCACAGAACTACTAGTATATTATATAACTAACTCACTATAAAAGAAATGTTATTAACATTCTGGTGTGAACGTGGCTGTGGCGTAGTTAAATTCAACAATGTTTCCATCTTAAAGCTGGAACCATGATGATATGGTAAATTGCTTTCTCATTAGAACACGGTTCTTGTTGCTTTAGATAGGACCTTTATGATTCCGAGATTGATTTGATTTGTAATGCGTATTATAATTCTATCAAGTGATTAAAACCTTTATTGGATTTGCCTGATTTATCACAAATGATCCATTAAAGTAAATTTTATTACAAAAACAATAAATTGTATAAGACAAATTTATTCATAAATTTTAATAAAACCTATTTACAAATTAATATAGTCATTTGAATTCTAATATTTGTATTTAATGATAAAACAATGAACAAATTTCAAGACTATAATTGAATAAAGAATATGTTTCAATGACGAAGATAATTTTATTTATTATATTATTGTTATCTTTTATTACTATTTATATTATGCCCATCAATATCAAGCATTCGAAGTAGTATCTTATCTTCATCAATAATGTCCATAATGAACAAAAAGTAGAGCAGAATAAAAGAATGAAGAGAAGCTAAACTCTTGACGTACCATAGGCCCATCACAACCATCATGTTCTCAGTATGAAAGAGTAAAATTTCAACAACAAGGTTCCATGTAGCACATAGAACTTTGTTGAATTTTTATGTTGAGGCTTCCTAGACTTCAATATGATTCCAAGTACAAAATGGAACCTTCTTGAATTTTGCATTTGGTATTTTTGGACATAGAACCTAATTGTTTTTTGCTTTATTATAAAAAAAACTACTTATAATTCGCAACTGAAACTTTGAAAAACATCTGCTAGAGAAGTAAAATAGAACCATAATGCATTAAAATCTCAATTTGTGAAAAAATGTCAGTTAGAACCACAGAAACTAGAATACACGGTAGGTATCACTGTATCATAAGCCTGATGCTGAAGATTGATAGTATTATGCCATTTCTGGAGCCCCCAAAAAATAGTTGATTACGTTACCATAGAAACATCAGTATTCAATTTCCCAGATTCAATTTTTTATAACGTTTTTGTGTGGCTTCAGAAACGTCATAACTATAGAGACTGTATATAATAATCATAGTGTGGACATTGACAGTGTCACTTTTGATTGGTCAGCTCGGTCAATTCCACCATAGTTTTGCCAACTCTCATAAATCCGCTTATTGACAGTGTGAGGGATGTGCTGCAAATGTCTCGCGGTGTGTTGATACTTGCGTGCCGACTGGAACGCAGTCGAGTCAGTTGTGGCCAATCATATCTCTTGCTATTGAATTTAAAGGATAAAATAAGGATTCTTAATTCTTTAATTTATAAAAAATCCAGAATTTCTCAATTTTTAAATAAATCAGTGGTTTGACAACATTTTGTCTTTTCATTTAACATGGATAACTACCACAATATCAACTTCACTACTACTCAAAAAGTAGAGCATTCTACAATTTTTTAAACTAGAGAGAAGAGGAGTAATAAGCATAGAGTAACTAGCACAATAGGTCTATTCTTAATTCTTATTGTCTTTGATAGAATAATGAAAAAAAACCACGTAGAACCAACCCCTACCAAGTAATGACTTTTACATTATTACTTATTATGAGTATATACATATGTTCTTAGACATTATTTTCTATGAGATAAGAAAATAAATTTACCAGGAAAATATCTAAAGTAAGTTACTCTTACTCTAATAGTCTAATTGATGGCAAACATGTTGCTGTATTTAATTTTACTGATTTTCAAAGCTGAGAATGGTGCTCAGAGACTTTGTTCTTGTCATATACAAGGATAAATCACTAAATGATAGTTACGCTAAAAACAATTCAAATGATAGGCTATTCTTCCATTAACAAATTGACTGTAGGAAAGAGAGGAAGACTCTGCAATCATACAATAGTAGAAATGCTGAAAAGACAAAAAAGCAAGAGTTATATTTAATTTAAGATATTCAATAAATTTTAGAACTGATATCCATTTTATCAGTCACTAAACCTGCTATTAACATTAGAACGGTATTGTACAATTTGAGTTCAATATATAGCCTTCAAATTTTTTTTTTCAAATTCAAACAGGCCTATATTGATAAACTCGAATTTTTTAAGTTAGCTCCATTCTCCTAGTTAAAATTTCAAACTTCAAAGCTGACATCTTTGCTATATCAATCACTAATTACACTGTGTGATGATGATAAGTTCAGGCTAAGTTGAATTACATATATTTGTAATTTGGCTTCTTCTCCATCCATTGATTACACTTAACTTAAGGTTTTGATAGAATTTATTAAGGTACTTTACATTACATTATAATCAAATTACCTTGGTATTTATAGTCAAAATAAAAAAATCAATCATAATCACAATTGAGATTACAGTCAAAAACTATTCAATCAAATAACCGTTTTCTCACTAAACCATCATCTTAAACTCATCAAATTAATAATAAAATGACTACAACAAGTCCAGTAGGATTGTTGTAAATATTAGCGTGGCTTTAACATTGGTGTATTAGGTATTAAGTATATCAAGGCTCATGTTTTGAAATTTGTTCCTCTATAACAACATATATGGCTTATGATATGGTGATTTTAATCTTGAATATTATGTCATCATAGAGATAAATTCATTTTTCCTAAAGTACCTACAAAGTTGCGGTTTCTGCATTGATTTCAATTTAAAAAACTCTACTTTTCGTATAGATGCGGAAAAATTTTTTCGCCATTGGGCTTGCAACTTAACATCAGTTTTTGGGAAAATTTCAGGGCTGAAAAGTCTATTAAGCACTTGAAATCATGTTGGCATCACTGGCAAAGCTAACTAAAATAACCCTAACAAACCATGGCATGGTTATTAATTGGACTAATTTCATTAAATCGGGAGTTAATCTGACAGTACATTTTTAGATTGTTTTAATTAAAAATTTAATATTATTAATAGAAATAAAGTATAAACGACTCTTAGATTCTTTGATAGAAAAAATTGAAAATAAAAAATGAAAAATTTAAAAATTTTAAAAATTTAAATTAAAATTTAAAATTTAAAATTTAAAATTTAAAATTTAAAATTTAAAATTTAAAATTTAAAATTTAAAATTTAAAATTTAAAATTTAAAATTTAAAATTTAAAAATTTAAAATTTAAAATTTAAAATTTAAAAAATTTTAAAAATTTTAAAAATTTTAAAAATTTTAAAAATTTTAAAAATTTTAAAATTTAAAAATTTAAAATTTAAAATTTAAAATTTAAAATTTAAAAATTAAAATTTAAAATTTAAAATTTAAAATTTTAAAATTTAAAATTTAAAATTTAAAATTTAAAATTTAAAATTTAAAATTAAAATTTTAAAAATTTTAAAAATTTAAATTTAAAATTTAAAATTTAAAATTTAAAATTTAAAATTTAAAATTTAAATTTAAAATTTAAAATGATTTTCAGATTAATGATGAATAACGAGATATGACAAATTAAATTTTAATTTCAATTTAAATTATATGGGAATTAGGAAAAAATTTAATGTATTTAATTAAAACTTTTACTCAAAAAACTTTATCCCTATGTCGTAAGTTTTTCTATGCAGCAAAACACTTTTGCACTGATACAAATAACTAAAAAAAGAGGCTTGATACATAATAGGGTAAATACCTCAATTAAGCCAGCTAACATCAAGTTATAAAAAATAATCACTTGGATTTTTATTTTAAATAGGGCCCATAACTTTATTAACCATGCTATTGGCTGCTAAATCATGGTACAAAAAGTCATTGAATTTCTTCCCAGAAACTTTATACTAAAAATAATCCAAATGGTTTCTTGTGATGAGCATTGCCATAATAATCAATAATACAGTACCTACATAACGTAAATAGGATGTTGGAAAGTGGTGAGAGTAGAGGTAGAATGTATTGATCTACAGATCAATTTATTGCAAAAACTAATGTATAAATGTATAACAAAAGTCATTTTCAAACATAATAGCCAAAACGTAATATATTGCTTTGATAGGCTTGAAAAGGTGATACCATAGAATAGACAGTTTTTGTTGAATGTCATAGAATTTTTATTTTGCGACTGTTCCCCACCTAGAGGTAAATTGAAAAAAAAGGTGGAATTTTTCGAATGGATTGTAACTTTCACCTCTATGTGAATTTTCTACATATCTCATCTGGTTTCAAGTTGTAGCAAGTTGAAGTGAGCAATTCTGACTTTTTCCATAAAAGTCAAAAACTACCGCTTTTTGACGGTTCATAGCTTGCAGTCATTGATCCAAACTTCGAATGTGACCACTCATTTTGTAGCTAAAATTTTTTTTCTTCAATTTTGTATGGGAAAACTTTTTGATAAACCGATAGTTTTCACAAAAAAAGAAAACTCCAAAAAGTCACAAAATTCAAGGGTTTTTGGAATTTTGGGGTGAAGCCGTCCCCTGAGGAGTATTCAAATATTTTATTCGAGTTCAGGTCCTAAAATACATATGAAACCGTCGAGAAAAACTTTCGCACCGCTTTCCTAAAACACCCGTCTGGACGTACCATTTGACTGGACTCACTACTCGATTATGCCCACCACTTTCTTGACCCACTTAATAATTAGCGGGTTTTTCGTCGGTAATCTTTGACACGGTCTTGTATTGAGTGGGCGGGTAGCGGGAATATAGCGAGTTGCCGACAGGCAGCGCGATCACACAAAAACAGCGAGTCACCCGTCACAGAAAAATAGCGAGTCACCTCCCTGGCGACAGTTCGGTGTTTTGGCTGAAACAGGAGTTGTCGAAATATGAATTTACCAACCCGGTCAAAATTCCATTTCTTTTTATTTTTCAACAACTAAGTTAATTCTAAACTATACAGCTTTTACTCCAAATAAAGGCTACAGAAATTTCATCAAGCAGTTTTCATGAAAATCTGCAATTTTTAATAATAATCATAATAGACCCAACTGCGGCAAGGAGGACAGCATGACGAGGCAGACTCGCAGCACGACCGGTGTACAAAAGTGCACTTGACGTCTAAAGCCTAAGCGCGGTTAAGTTCAAATGCATGTAGCTACATTCGCTTGGTTTTGAATACCTGCGAATAGTAAAACTACTTACTTTCGAAGAAAAGATGTCGAAGTGCAAGAGGAAATGTTGTGTGATAGATTTCAATAACAATTATTCCAATTCTGAAGGAAAAGGTCTATATATACAGGGTGCTTCAGGAGGAATGTCATCTCAGGCTGATTCTACACCAAGAGACATAGTCCATGGATAACCCCAAAACGCTTTGTTACCGAGACAACAATGGTGAAAAATTGAGATTTTTCAAAACATATTAATTTTTCTTATTTTTTAGAGGTTTCTAGTGAGGTTCTAAAATAATCAATTCTATGAAAATTAGCTGAGAACTTGATGAAATCATTTCCAAGTTGTTACTTTAACGGTTATTGATATAATTGGAAAATATGCTAGAAAACGCCATTTTTCAACAATAAGGGTTATATTAGGTAAGGAATCATAAAATTGTATTTTTCATTAATGGAAGTTGAAGAGAGTCGGATACTAAGAAAAGAATGGCGGCGATTAGTGAATCTTATTCCAAATCTCAGAAATAGCGATAAAAAATCGCAAAATCGCTACTAAACACAAATTTATCACTTGTGCTATGTTTTGTCAATTTTGCCATTTTTGATCGCCATTTCTGAAATTTGGGTAAGATTTACAAAATCCCGCCACTTAACTTTTCTTTAGAATCCAACTCCCTTCAACTTCCATTAATAAAAATACAATTTTATGATTCCCTTATCCTGTTATAACCCTTATTGTTGAAAAATTGCGTTTTCTAGCATATTTTTCCAATTATCTCAATAACCGTTCAAGCTACAAACTTGAAAATGGTTTCATTGAATTCCTCATTAATTTTACATAGGAATTGATTATTTAGAACCTTACTAAAGCCTCTAAAAAATTAGAAAAATTAATATATTTTGAAAAATCCCAATTTTCCGCATTGTTATCTCAGTAACAAAGCGTTTTGGGGTTGGTCCCATGGAACTTTTTTGTCTACTTGGTGTAAGGAATCAGCCTGAGAAGTATTGTACATTCCTCCTGAAACACTCTGTATATGAATTCAAACGGACATCAGATTCGTGTTCTAGGGGCTCGAAACGGTTAAAAAATATATATTTATAATATATATTTATAATATCACATCATAAATTTTCGATTGTCAGGTCAAGACCAATAGTGCATTTTTTCGAATGAAATGCACTAAAAGCAGGGAGACCGGGTCTAGGTTGAACAATTTTTCTATGAACACTTCCAGGTTCCAGCAAATTAATTGAAAGTTGATTGTTGTAAAACACATAATGTTAATCAATAGCTTAGTTTCAGCTTTATATGCACCAAGAAAAATTATTTTTATTGATCCTACCAAAATTTCAAATCATAAATTAAACATTTTTCATGTCTTACCACATTTTTGAATTACAAAGGCATATTCTTACTGTTATTAATTATTTTTCTAAACACGTCTTGTAATTTAGAAGACAGATATATAAATTGCCTTTATTATTACAGATTGGTCATATTTTTTGATATACAAGGCTAAATTGAAGACTGTCCAAAGTATCCCCTTACATGTCCAATACGGTATGTGGCTCCAAGAGCACCAATAAATTTATCTATTATTTTTCTCTACCTCAAAATAGTTGATGCTCATAGCATTCCAGCAGTAACCTGTATATTGAGAAATATTATATACAATGAGATCTATGATAAATCTTAATATCTATGATAATAGAACTCAATTTCTAGAAAATTTAAAAATTCCTAAAAGAAAATAGCGTTTTAGAGCCTTTAATTTTTTATATTGATAAATACAGAATTAAATTTAAAAGATTCAACCCTCAAATTTATTTAATAGGCTTAAAAAGTTTAATCTGATTAGTTAAGGGGACTCTTAGGGCGAATCTCTATAACAAAATATCATATCGTAAGCATTATTTAGTCTCAAGATTATTTAGCTCCTCCTTTGGGAGATTGGCTGTCGCTAGTAAAGACAGTCAGTCGTTCCGTATCTGGAGGAATAGTAATTGTTGCATTACACTCTAACTGCTGAATAACTGCATTTTATTCAGAGGTGTTCTGCGCCGCCAATTGGTTGTGGAAACTGGCTTATGGTTGAGAGGATTAACTTGCTAACCACACGTTACCTCTATCCTGGTTGATGATTATTTGCTTGCTGTATGGTCTGTCCGGCCGGGGGGGAATTCTGGAGGTGGAGGGGGCGGCTTCGGCTCGGCCAGTTGGTTCGGGGACTGTGAATTCTGATTGAGAATTTATGGCTTTGGCCGGTATTGGCCGGGCTGGGGCCGTTTTCCCGTCGTGTCTTCTTGGCTTGGACGGGCTGTATAGTCCCTCATGGGCTGTTGAGCCAGACATACAACATTATTTTGTCTCAGAGATAATCAATAATACAGATTCATGCTTTATAAGTTACAGTTCAAACATCAGCAATATGAATATTATGAACACCACTACTTGTTTTGTTTTGTTGAGGGGCGATTTTTTGTGTCTCAAGTAGCGTTTTAAAACTCTGTTTTTAAAGATTACCAGTAGCCTAATAATTGATTAGCCTATTGATTTTAGCACCACTTAATCATTTGAAGTTTTTTTGTTCAAAAAGCATTGCTGAGCTCTTTTAATGAATAAATAGAATTATTTTTTGATATTTAAAATATAAATTCAGGCTTTATGCAGTTCAACACTCAGTGGTGTGCATATTTTGACACTTCTTGGTCAGTTAACAATGATTAGTCGTAGATAAACGTTTGTTCCTAAAGCGGGGAAACCGAGTTGGCAGTGGAGTCTTGAAGAGGTCCTATGAAAACGAATCTTTCTCCTGAATATTGAGAAAAATTGAAAAGAAATCAACCTTTTATATGCGAATAGCTCATGAATTATGTCTGTTATTATTGTTGTTCATTCGTCTTTTTCCTCTGATAAATTAATGTAATGAGAAGAAAATGAAAACTTATTATGCTAAAAAAACGTAATTATTCACTACTATAAGACTGCACTTTGTAACACTACATAACTGTAACGCAATTGCTGTTAGGTCAAAGTGGTACATCAGTTTCCCACATAAAATGCTGCCATTCACGGAAACAATAAAAACTGAAACTATACCGAGTATCATTTACCCAATTTTTTTACACTAATTTTGCCAAATCGTGATCTTCAGTAGCACCACAGAGGATGTCAATCTTCTCTGGTAGCATATAAAACCAATAAAGAGGATAGAATAAATTACCAACAATTGTTTATTAGTGTGCATTTTACCAGTACGCATTTTGCTATGATCAGCTTGAAAATAATTGAGGTGCTGTAATAAAGGAAAATTATGGATGGATGAATACGTAGCAATAGAGTTGTGTTCCAGTATCTTTCCTCTACTACAGGGCCTATGGCGAGTTTTCATGAGACAGGCCTATTCCTCGTTTTTTAAAAAGTAAGTTACTCATTAAGATTGGAGGAATACGATAAATAAAATGATAGAAACACATTTCTACAGAATTTATCTGTAAGCTTTATTATTTCTCTTTCCCTTTTTACTTTTTTGTTGAATTTTCATTTTCTTTTTCTTCTGCGTCAACGATTTTTTTCTGTTTCTGCTGCTCCATCCTATTTTTTAGTTTGAAAGACTTTACTCTTCTTTACTTGCAATGTAGCTTGCTTTTTAATTTCTTTATTTATTTCCTTTTTAGTTTTGAGTTCCATTCCAGGGACTTCATCCTCACTATCATGATCATCGCCTTCATCTTGAGGTCGCGTGTCTTCATATTCAACCTGAAAAGAGAAGAATAAAATGAATATTGATTAATATCAATATATACTGGATTGTATTAGCACAGAGGACGTAAATCCTCTGATTGGTGAAAGTGGATTAACTCAAGTCTTCTGTGGTGATAGTAATGCCATTTACACCGGAATGTTAAAAACATTTGGCTCCGCCCCTGACTCCTGACAGTATCAGCAGTGTCAGTGAGTCAAACAGTTTCGTTCGCTTCGCCTGCATAACCTCTGTCAGTGTAAGTTGAGACAAACATACTCGCTTCGCTCGCCTGCAAATTCCGTTCTGAAGGGATTTAAAACTTATTGAACACAGACCTAATCTGGACCTGTTCACCAAATTTCGACATTTTCTACCAATTAATTCTCGAAAAATCCAAGAAAAACTCTGAAAATTCCGGAAAATAGTAAAACGCTAATATTGAGCGTAACCTTGGGAACTATATCGACATAGTTTGAAACTTGATTCAATATTTCCAAATTAGTTTATCTATAATCCCCTGAACCATTGAATTTACAGTAAGGATTGGTCGTATCAAGCGGAAGATATGCAACCGCAATACATCTACAATTTTGAAAAACCTGATTACTGGTTAATCTTGAACGGAATTCAAAAATATCTTAACACAACATTTCTAGACCTTATCTGAACCTACCTGCCGAAAATCTTAAATATTTGGCGTATCCTTGGAAAGTTCCTGAAAGCCGTTCTTAGCCCGCGTCTAAACGTCCAACTGAACATGCCGCCAAATTTGAACGCATTCGGTTCAGTGGATTTTTAGTTCTGGTGATGAATGAATCAGTCAGTCAGTTCCATTTCGCTTTATAGATATAGATTAACAAATGTTAATGACATTCCGGTGTAAACGTGGCTTTAGATGAGCTATGATTGTTAAATAGGTATAACCATCCATCCTGATTAAGTAATAAAACTGAATGAATACATGGATGATATTTGAAGTCCCACGTTTTCCAATTAAATTAATTTTAGTAAGAATGACGTAATAATTTGAGTGAAAATGCATCATGAGAGCAAATTGCAGGATTAAATGAGAAGACAAGATGGATATCTACCACAATATCACCTTCACAACTACTCAAAAAGCAAATTACAGGAGTTCTGCTGCGATTTGAAAGACCTCCTATTCCTCTATGAAATTCTTGCACAGTCATTTTCCAAAATAGGTTACAAGTATTGAAGAATAACCTCTGAACCTCTCAATCTCGTGGGTTAAGTGGAAGAGGAGGCTCTTGTGCCTCAACTTCGCCCACATCACTTATGTATTGTACCAAGTAGAAAATAAAGACATTTTATCTATCTATCTATCTATCTATCTATCTATCTCTAGCATACAATATTTGAATATACTGTATAATTATTATATTCCAAATAATATTTCATTCAAGAAAAGCATTTTCAGAATTTTAGTTATAATTTTTCTGAATAATAATTTTCAACTTTGAAAATATTTTTTCTAATTTTAGAAAAATAATTTTCTGAATAAGTAGTGAAATATTGGTTATTTTAATACGATTTAGCCCCATCCAACACGTGATATAATTATTTTATAACTATTTCCACATTTCAATGAAATAACCACGCTGCACAATACATAAGTTATTGTAGTACAGTAGTCAGAAAGAGAAATAACAAATACATTGATATGTGAATGAATAAATAGATAAAATTAAGTGAATTAGTTGGAGCAAGAGATGTAATTATTTTAATGATTCAAATAAATAGGTTGGAATGAAAATTCATGCTATTAGCCAGAATATAGCTTTGATAAAATAGTACATTACACTACAGATAGAAAGTAGGTGTTTACGGTATGAGGATAGTTTCCCGGCGAGGCTTGCCAAGCCCGGGAATATGTTATCCGAATACCATAAACACCTTTCTGTGTGAGTTGAGTACGTTACTTTCGCCACACTGCGAGAATAAGAATAATAAATATTGTATAAGAATGTTTGCGGCGATTGCTGATTCGAACTGAAGTAGGCTACCTACGGCGGCTTGAGAAGCAGAAAGCAGTGCATTGTCGCCCAATCTAGCGGCCGGATAGGTAACTACCAGTCTCTTTCTGTGTACTAGCTCGAAAGAGCCCTCTTTCGGAGCTAGTAGCAAAACCGCCTGTAAATGGCGTCTTCGAATCTCTTTAGTGCACGAAAGCAGCTGTTTTCTGTTGAAAGCAGCAGTGCACAGAAAGCAGTGTGGCGAAATAAAAAAAAACTGGAACCTTCAGAGACTTTACAAACATATGATTTAAACGTGTATCGTCTCTATACCAAAACCAATATGATGGAAAAAGAAGGGAGTGGTAAAAATGTGTTGAAACAACTGAATTCGATCTTAGAACCTTTCAATCATAAGACTCATCGCTATATACAATACAGACTAATTGACCATTTTAATTCACGAAGTAAAACCCTTTAAGTAAGAAAAATAAACTGCATTCATTTTTATCTAACAGAAAATATTGCCATACTCCAAATGATGATACCACAAACAGTCTAGTCGAGTATTATAACCCGTGTATAGCAGAAAAATTGAATTAAATTTTCTGAGATATAATCTAACTTACTTATTGGCCTATAGCCTACTTTACATTTCAAGGATGCGGATTGGAATTAAACCTATTAATGGAAGACGAGGAAAATCATGATTGATGGTTGACATGTTTATAAACAAAAAAAAAAAAAAAGCCCAAGTATGAAGAAAAGAGGCTTCATGTCAAAGGATTACATACCTTATTTTCTCCTATTATTTTATTCTTCTTTTCAAGAACGTCCGAAGAGAATTCGACAACACAAACAGAATGACCTCCAACATCATATTCTTTGGCTGTAGATCTCAGCAACTCTTCAACCTCTGGTATTGGTTTGAATGACATTTTCATTTTCTTGTATGATTCTTGGGCCTGAAAAAATTAAAATTAAGATACATGATATGATATTGCTATAATTGCCAAACAATTTTTTTGGAAACTGTTTTAAACAAATCAATTCTCAATTGATCATATTAACAACTTCTTCTTACCAAAGCCCAAGAAAATAAAGCTAGTTGTAAATCGCCCAACCAAAAAAGATATTCTGGCAAGAGGGGAAAAATGACCCAGATCAAAAACGTTGATCCCCTTAAATTTGCCTCAAAAAATTTTATAGTTTAAAAACTTTTGATCAGAATTTTCCCCAAAATCCTTTATTTTTTTTGAACCAATATTGATCAAGCTGGAGTAATTTTCCCATCTTGCCAGAATGTTTCCTTTGCTTGGACAGACTATACCAAACAACAGCCTCATTACTTGGTGGTTTTCCCAAGATTCACGAATGTTGGAATCTGACCAATTATTAAGAATTAACGCAGAAAAACTGTACTGCACAGAAAATGGCGATTTACAAAATGTTTTAATAGAGGGACAGTAAACGAAACCCATTTGTCAAACCTCACTGATTGGGTAAATAGCTGAAATTGACAAGTTATATTCAAGTTATAGTTAAGAATTGCACAGATAATTGCGGCATATGAAATTCAAACGCACTTCACAGTTCACAGTTGAAAACACACATAAAATCGATGGATCAATGACTATATCCTCGACCCCATCATATTACCCATATAATGAGTTCATCATTAATCAACTCAGTATATTAGTTATAAAATACCTAATTGAGTGATTTTGATAGTTATGAAGTTCTAGCTAAACCACCCTCCGAGGTTTCCTTTACAATGGTTTGAATTTTGTATTTTCCGCCAACGCAAGAACAATGCCTATGCGTCAAAGAAGCCTAGAAATGACAATACTGCTTTTACATAATCTTGATTTTTTAAAAATAATCAACAACCAATTAGTGTCCAAATCAGCCCTAGTATATTCAGAAATTGATTGAAGTCTAGATTAGAGTTTATGTGAATAGATTTTACAGTGTTTCAGTTTTAGGAGGAATGTCGACACTTTCAAGTATGATTCCTTACAAGTAGAGAAAAAATTCCATGGGACCAACACTTAAAAACGTTATGTTACCCAAGATAACAATGGCAAAAAAATAAAATATTAAAATACTTAAAAATATATCGATTAAAAAATTTTTTATAGGTTTTATTCAGGTTCAAACCCATCAATTTCCATGCTGTTACTTTAATAGCTTAATAAATTAAGCTGAGAAATTCTATAATACCTGTTATAATAGCTATATAGCTGAGTAACTTGAACCGCGAAATTGATATAATAGGGGAAAATATGCTAAAAAACGCAATTTCAGCAATCAGAGGATTATATTAACTGCATAAGAAATCAATTAAAAGATTTCAAAAGCGGTTTTCTTGGATATCAAAAAAGCTTTTTGATACTATTCCACATTACTCCCTTTACAATAAACTCGGAGAAATATGGCTTCAGGGGAATTTTTCTAGAATTAATTAAAAGCTATTTGAGAGATAGAACACAGTCTTTAACAATAAATGGATGTACTGAAACCTCTAAAATGACCTCTTACGGGTTGCCTCAGGGAACTGTCACTCACCAATCCTTTTTATTATTTATGTGAATGATTTACTGAGCCTGAAACTAAAAAACTCAACAACTATATCATTCGCAGATGACACTGCAGCTGTTTTCTATGGAAAATCGTGGATCGAGGCTCATGAAATTGCAGAACAGAATTGTTTTCTAATTAAAAAATGGTTGAACCGAAAAAACTTTGAGCTTGAACATTGATAAAACTGATTACATCACCTTTGCACTCAATACAACTGGAAGTAACCCCAAAGAAAATATGAATCTGAGACTACATTCAAACTGCAACATGAACTCCGATAACTGCACTTGTCCCATAGTAAAAGAGTAACAAGCACAAAATATCTAGGCGTAATAGATGAATATTTGAAGTGGAACATCCATATCAAATTTTTTATGCAAAAGAATCGAATATCTTTCTTATAAATTCTACAAAGCAAAAAAAATTCTAAACTCAAGTCATCTTAAAAATGGTATACTTTGCACTGGGTGCAGTCCATAATTCAGTATGGTATTTCAGTATGGGGGGGGCTGTTATAATTCCCACTTGGAAGAGCTTTTCATAATTCAAAAATCCAATCATTGAAACAATCTTAAATAAGCCTAGACTTTTCCCAACCAACCTGACTTTTGAAGAGTTTAACGTGTTGACAGTTAGACAGTTGTATGTAAACAGATGTAGTGAAGTATATATATTTAAATATAAAAATAATTCCATTTGCACTAATAATACTATCAATAATCAATACAATTTAAGACCCACCTAAATAAGTACCTAATCTATCATACTAAAATTGAAAATATTAGAAGACAACTCTCATATATTTAAGCACTAAAATTATAAATAAAATTCCTGAACAAATTATTAGCTGTGCCAAAGATAACAAAAAAAGTAAAAACAGATATCAATGCTTGGATCAAAATTTAAATACTTCTTCTACCTTTGAGAACTATAATAAGTAAGTTAACAGAGAACTTTTCTGATAAGTGCGCTTACTTCCCCTACTTGTGCTCTATCACATCCCTTTTCCCAATCCTTTCCCAAAAATTTCAAGGATCAAAAATCTTCCTATGACATGGATAGCCATGGTTGGAAGAACCTTTGATCCTCTGCCTTCTTCACCACATAACATGTATAAATTGCATATAATATTATAATGTGTTCTCATATTATGTTATTTATTTTAATACTGTAATTTGTTTTTATTGATGTAATTTAAATTTTTTATTTCATATTGATGTATCTTATGTGTGTGAGTGTGTGTGTGTGTGTGTGTGTGTGTGTGTGTTTTTTTGTGTTTTGTGTATGTGTGTGTGTGTGTGTGTGTGTGTGTGTGTGTGTGTTTGTATGTGTGTGTGTGTGTGTGTGTTTGTATGTCTGTATACACTATATCTCGATCTAATTGACCGATTGACTTGAAATTTTGGGAACTTAAGGTTCTTATACCATGGGGACCAAACTCTAAAGAGGTAAAAAAATCATAAAAAATGGCGGATAATATGCCCAAAAATGTTGTTTTCAAGATTTTCTCGAAAACATTTCCTAAAATTTTTTAAACTCATAACCTAAAATAGTCCTATATAAGCCCTATCGACTGCCATGAGTCTCGTTCCTGGCAAAATCATAAGATCCACCCGGCATGGTTGAGAAAAATGGATTTTGCAATATTTTGATTCCTCATTAACCGATTGACTTGAAATTTGGAACTTAAGGTTCTTATACCATGAGGACCCAACTCTAGAAAATTTAAAAAAATCATCGAAAAATGGCAGATAATAAGCCAAAAATGGTGTTTTTCACGATTTTCTCGAAAACGGCTCTAACGATTTTCAAACTCATACCCGAAATAGCCTATAAAGCCCTATCCACTGTTATGAGTCTCGTTCCTAACAAAATATCAGAAGATCCGCAGCATTGTTGTAAGAAATGGATTTTGCAATCTCGATTTTCTCGAAAATGAATTGAACAATTTCTTCAAATCGACACCCTATATATAGTCAATTATGTGTGCTCTATCAACTGAGTCCCCTTTGTGTCAGATAAGCAGCGGCGTCCGCCCCATACTGGAAAACTTAAAGGTTATTGTAGGCTATCAATGTCACTCCAATCTCGCAACAAGGCAATCTGCATCAGGGTTCAAAGGAGACAAAAATTACATTCGAAAAAAGTATTGGTGCTTCATAACAAATTATTGGTAAAATAGCAGAGTTATGGATTCGAATGATCAATTATCTATTCCACCTCTTTGATCCGATGTATTGGGGAATATTACAGAAAAAAAAACTTTTATTCAAAATCCAAGTCAATTCGGCTAACATCAGCCGAAGCGCCATTCAGGTGCAGGCATTTCAGGCTTGTAAAAAATTTCGATCCACAGTGATCCCTAGCACCGGCAGGCTGACGTCATAGGCGTGTGCAAATTCCACAGTATTGGAAGATGAGGAAGTAATAGCCTAATGAAATTTGCACTCGCTGATGACTAGGTATGAACAGGTTGTATATTGTATTACGCAGTATAAATGGCAAGAGGATTGTGTGATGTCACCCACCAGTTTTTTTGGACGAAGAAGGGCTTTATTTGCTCTTGGGCAGCCATCACAGTAAAAAATGTGATGAGAAATCATGATTATGGATTTTTAAATCATAATTATCCGGTTCAAATTTAGCAAGCAACTGATAGAAGACAAAAATAGAAAATAAAAATACAATAATTATCAAGAAACAAGAATCTGTTCAGAGCCAACATGATTCTCAAAAACAAATCTGATTGTTATTATCACACGATGTTTTCAATGTAACAGAAATTAGGTTGGCGTCTCGGCTCTCTCAGGACAGTCTGTAAGTTGTCTGAAATGAGCAAAACGGTTTAGTTCCGCTTGCTCTTGACTCAATAAAAGGCGATTCACACATATGGTGGCCACTAGTGTCGTACTAGTGGCGTATAGTGTCGTACTGGTAGCGTACTAGTGTCGTACCGTTTCAAATGGAATCTCTCAAACGGTCTTTCCATTTGATTAACATGGAAAACGGTCGGGAGTGATTCACACATATAGGACTGTACTAGTGGCGTACTAGTGCTGGACGATGAAAGACCGTTCCCCAAGCGATTTCTCAAGGACACGGTCTATGGCAGTCTGACACGGCCTGCGACCGGCATGAGCTGATCCTACATGTGTGTGGATCAACGTAGGACTGTGCTCAGACTGTGCTGTTTGGATCTGGTGTTTTCAAATTCTTTCAGAATTTGAGATAGAAGAATTCTGATTTCAGATTCGGATTCTGCGCTCTTGAATTAGTGATTATCCCCACGTAGACTTCAAAATAAGCTAAATTTAAAGGGAGTTGTTCCCAAATGATAAAGTCATATAATAACATTATATTCTCAACAGTAGCGAAGTAGGTTGAATTCAGTTACGTTTAGTATTGGGAAATTTCCCTATAAAATCCATAAGTTATTCTAATTCCTTGTATGATAAAGAGTGATCGATCAGAAAAATATTTTTATAAACATATGTGTAAACATTTTTCCAGCACGTTAGAAATTTCTACTTTGAACTACAACTCTGCCAATAATAAATTATACATGACACGAACTGAAAAAAATATGAGTAAACAGATGAATTGCTTTGAAATTTTTGTGTCAATATTTTCAAAATCAACTTTTATCTGTTTCAGCAACTTACGATCATATTCAATTCAATCAATAACAAAGTCAATAAGTAAGTAACAATGAAGAATAATTACAGTACAATCACTGAAATCATAAATAAAAATCAACAGTCTTTGTTGAAAAAAGTGTTAATTCACTATAGGATATTCTAAATTTTTAACCTATAAAAGAATAGTGCAAATAAAAAATTCCACTTTATGGAAATCAATTTAATAGTAAACCTTTTAATATTAATAATAATTACTACTAACTGATGTATTAGAATGATAGATTATGTTTTTTCCATCACGTATGGTAGATTTCATTGTTTTAAATTTATTTACAGAGAGTTATTTTAAATTGGGATATTTTTATAATAATCAATAGGATATTATCATGTGGGATTTTTAGGACTATAATCTACCACCATGTGACTGTTGGTATAAATTGGGAAATGCACATTTTTGGGAGAAATACTGTTATACGAATCCTCATTGTGAATGATTACAATCATAGTAATGAGAATTGCGATGATGTCGACGTCTTGAAAATCAGAGTAACTTATTAATAATGATCATTATAGTAATAGAATAATAATATAATCTTGACATCATAGTAACGACATTACAATAGCATAGGAATATAGCATAATAGCATTTAATAACATGGAAGTATGGACAATAACATTTTTATCACTATTTTTGTAATAAAGGTCTTTAGCTTTGATATTTTCGTTCAATTAATTCTTGATTGGGAATAAACTTATATTATAGAAGGTCATTATTGTAGAGGAAAACGACTAGAATCCCTTATATGTGAATGGAAGCAAGTTCAAATTAAGAAGACCAGGCCCAAGATTCAAGAGATTGATTGATTTAATTTTAACTTGGTTTATTTTTTCTTCTGAATATCCTGCTTGATGAAACAATCAAAAGGATCCCTACTTAAGCTGTAATTAGTAGGTATTTTGTTCAAGACAGTAACAAGTCAATTTGAAAACATTCAAGGAAACTGAGTTCTGTTGAATCAGAGATGACCAAATTACAATTTTTCGAAATGCCTGATCTGATATTTTAAAATCCCCAATTTTGATTATTTTTGAGTTCACGCGGGAATTATTACTAATTGAGGGGGCGCTGAAATCCAAATCTGAAATCAAAATCCATCTATCTCCCAATTTTTGGAGAAGTTGAGTAGTCGTGATTGAGCATTGCGCCAAACAGTCCGACACTAGTACGGTCCTATATGTGTGAATGATAGCGGTCTAAACAGTCTGCGCACAATGATAGCGGTCTAAACACTCTGCGTACGCCACTAGTACGACACTAGTACGCCACTATATGTGTGAATCAGGCTTAATATGTTCTTGCAGATCGCTTGCCGACTGTCTTTCCTGGTAAGTTCCCCTTATCACTAACAGCTCTTCAATCGCCTTTTTCGTTGGCACGTCTGCTATAATCTCGTGTAACACCATTATTTACTGTATCACTCACAGGGGTAGGTTTAGTTGATAGAACGTACCAAGGCGGGCAGTGCGACTGTACAACAATGAGTTGAAGGGGAATACATTTTATTCGTTTTTGCTTGATGCGGGCCGCGACTGGATTCGTTCGAGGAGAGACTGAAGACGAATGCTTCAACAATGGAGCATTCAGCTGTGATGTTGACAACCGCGATCGACAGCAAGCTGGCCGCAGTCACTTCAAAAAATATCCTCTTTAGCTATGATCAGCTGATTATACGGAGTTGTTTTAAATAATAGGCGTATTCGCTATGAGCATCTACCGTGCTGCGCTCTGGTGGATTATCGTGTGTACTTTTCTACGCGTTTTTAGCATACAAAGCATAGCGCTAATGGGAAAAACCATTTATAATTAGAATGGTATTATTTGCTGCTTCATGCATTTCTCAGTAATTAGAACATGATATTTAGGATATGAATGTTAGTTATTGATAGTATTATTGCTCATTATATTGGAAAAATCTAGTTTTCAAGTATTTATGAGGAGCAATGACCCAAAACAGATGTATTTGAGAGTCGACAAAAACTTTGAGATAACAGCTGATAAGTTGAAAAAAAAAAAAAATGAAAAATGAAATTTATTCTCCTTTTGTACAACAAAAATCTTTTACACAATAGCTTTTCTTAGAATTATACTGGCAGCAATTTTTACATAGGCGCTGCCAGTTATTAAAATAATTATAAGTACATGATTTGAATATTATATAGTTGCTATTTTGAACTTAAGCATAGTATACTGCGGCTATTGCGGTACAAAGTCATTCATATATACAAAAATGAAAAATTAATCAGAAATACAAATATACAAGTGAAGTGTTACTAAATTTTGCAATAATGAAACAATAATCAAACTAAGTTAATTACATTTGAGCTGGCAAGGAAAAAGTATAGAGTAGTAGCACGCATAAAATTTGGAAGTGTGACTGAAAAAACTAAAAAACCATTATAGCTGAGGTACCTATGTGATGAATTAATTCTTAGGATAGAATAAGAAGAAAAAATTTTTCAATTTCTTGATGATGAAATTAATGATCTTTTATTATTGATAAAAATTCTTTTAAATTTTCTACTTCTTCTACCAGCATTTGGTATAGTGTTGGTATAGTATAAGTTTAGGACCAAAGGTATAAGAAAGATTTTGAAAAAAAGCTAAAATTTATTCTAGGTAGTCTTGATACTAGTTCTAATCTTCTTCTTTATGAAAAGCTGGGTCTGAAAACCCATCGTTTCCACTTCCGCAAAAAGAAAGATTCTCAAGACTTTAAAAACAAAAGATGACGAAGAGGGAGGGAATACATGGTAATTTGAACAAAGGAAACGATCTCTCTTCGACTTTTGAATATTATGAGCCTAATAAAATGTTTCTGTAATTTATACGGGGGACTAAAGTACACATTGCAGCTCTCCCCAACATACAATACCGTATTCTAATTGATTAGAGCAAAGTATACTGTGCAGTGTATTTGTGTCACATAGATTTCTCAAAGATAGAATTTACAAAAATATTTATTGATATTTTTCTTCAGATTAGCTGTATGCGTTTTCCCAATTTTAAAAGGTTGAATCAATAAAAATACCAAGGTATTTAATCTCTTCAACTTGCTCTATAGGAGGACATTGGCATAATAAATCATATGTGCAGCTATTTAGATGGAAAATTATAGGCTGATGGTAAATTTTTTGGTGCACGCAAAGAGGAGGTAATGAATTTAGTTTTTTCAACATTGATTGCTAGTCTATTTTTTGAGATACCAATGTTGAAGAAACTTACAGTCGTTGTTTATTCTGTTGAGAAGTTCTTCCCATGATTTTCCTGAACTAACTAATACCGTGTCGTCAGCATAACAAAATATTTTCCCATTAAGATTAGCATCACATAGGTCATTCCTAAGATTATAAAGAGAATCGCAGAAAGTACTGACCCCTGCGGGAGTCACAAGTTACTGTTGAAGAAGAACTACAAGTATCATTAATTTTTATTACATTAGTTTCTATCGCTCAGGAAAGATTTAAACCATTTAAAGGGCACGCCCTTACCCCTGTTGATTCAACTTATTCAATAGAAGATCATGCTAGACCGTATCAGATACTTTTCTTACATCTAAAAAATAAAAGCATTTACATTAAACCCATCGTTAACATTGTTATAAATAATTTTCATTAAGTCGACTAGGGCCGCTCAGTATAAAGCCTTCACGAAAGCCATATTTGGTTTTTACTGAAAAAAGTCATACCTATTCAAGAATTTTAATAATCTGGTTTTCATTAGCTTCTCTAATACTTTTGAGAAAATAGAGAGCAGCGCTATGGGTTTATAATTATTCAGTAATAGTTTATCTCCACCTTTGAAAATTGGGACAACAACTGCTTTTTTCAAGGCTTGAGGAAACACTCCTTGTGACAGCTAGCATTACATAAGTAACATAAGACAGGCAGTATAATAGGAAGGATGTGTTTTAAAGTATCACTTGTAAGTGAATCACATCCTGTCGACATTTTTGAGGCATCAATCTGATAAGCTGGAAAATTTCTTCTTTAGTAACTGGGTATATAAATATGGAAATTCTCAGAAATATTGTATTTGAAAACTCTGTGTAATTCTCTGGTGTAAATTGATGATTCGGGTTTATATTCCTCATGTAAGTTATCTTACATGAAAATGAAAAAAAATTGGCGCAAGCTCACATTTATTTGAAAAATTGAATCATATGAATATTCCTTATTAAAACATAATTAATAGAGGCGTTTTTGCGTTGATAGTAACAGCTTATTAGATTAACTAACATAAAAACTATTCATGTACATTACCTCATGTACAAGTTAGAATGGAGCACTCCATGGTCCTACTTGATTGATAAATTCTTTTTGCGTAAACAAAACAATTAGGGTTAGCTTCACCTATCAATATTTATTCAATGCAGTGAACCATTCTTTTTATTGATGAAACTTATGTATGGCAACTGGAAAAGTGTAGAACTTGAAATTTCCATTGCGTGTTTTATTTTTACAATCCAGAACACAACAAATTCTCCGGGACATTTGTTTATGTTTAGCCCTTATCTCCTCCAATGTTCATTCGATCAATTTTTCGCCGAAATGGATCCACCAATGGCAGCGCCTCGATCGCCATAAAATATCCTTTCCACCCTCTTGCACACAGCGAATATTTATTAGAACAACTGACAAGAGGCGGCAATTTGATAGGTCAAACTGATAATAAATGTCACACTGTGCTTCTACTATGGGATTTGAGGAAAGCTATATTGAATGGATCTTTGATTGATTTATATTTAATATATTAATATATTAGATAATATATTTGAGTTATTCAAATAAAAATACTAAAATATTGGAAAATCCCATTCTTGAACAAAGCTCTACAACGTTTGTCAATGGTTCAACTTTTTCCAATTTGTTACACTTCATAACTTTACTACAGGCTATTGAATTCAATACAAAATGCGATCAATATAACTCTATACTCTAAGTTTAAAATATAGTATAGAATAAGTTTTCCGCAAAAAAATATAATACAATTTTATCACATCCATATATTCAAATTTGTTAGAATTGTTCAGTTATTCTTTGTGATTTTTTATGATCAAGTCGTCTTGAACAAGTACGTTTTTATTGGTGCATTGGCTGCAGCGGGATTGCGGATATTTGGAATAGGAACAAATGGAAACGGTAGCCTATATCTAAATATATCGTACATAACTATATCCTCACAAAAAAGGATTCATTCAGAATTGTAGTAATAGTAGGTATTGGCAAGATTTGTGGTTCCTATTTTGACAATTCACGGCATCGAAAGCATCAGAGAACTTGATCACGTGGACTCGACTGCAATATTTATCATCAAGTTATTAAATCCATAAGTCAACTTCAAAGAGTTTGCACGCGAGTTCTTCAGCCCGCGGGGCTTACTAGTTACCATCCACATAGACCTGTTACCATCCACCCATATAGATAATACATAGGAATTTGAACTAGCAACCTCTTCCTGACCATTGCATTGAACCCAGTACTGATTTCCCAGGTATAATAATGGAATCTCCACTCTGTCATTCAAGATTAATTGGATTTCATTAGGGAAAAAATTTACCCCCAAATACAATATCTATACTTATACAATGGGCCTGGTGAATAAAAACAAGTAAAGACTTTACTAAGGAGTTTTCAGTATTTACTAGCTTTGGAGTGAATAAAAACCTGTCTAGTAGAGGCTCGACTCGAGCGTTTACTAAGGGGCCTAGTAAGCTCTAAGTCGACCTTGAATTTTCTAGTGTTTACTAGCTTTCGTGTGAATAAAAGCTAGTAAAGACTTTACTAGGCTAGTATTTACTAGCCTTTTTGCAAGGTAGGGTCGGAGCAGACTTGCAAGAGAATACTAGGCAATTCCCCTCTCACATATTCAAGTTTATCAAAGAAAATTAATTATTTAGCCTATTCTATGGAGCTATTTTACTATCTATTGAAATTATTTAATTATACAAATATTTAGGAGCTTACAAAAATTATTTTTCAATCGGCTAATTTCTGTCAGGCTGGTCTTAAACGGTAATATTTCTACTATCAAGGGAAATCATGTGAAAAGAGAGAAAAAAAGAAAATTATATTTAATATAAATCTCTTATTATATTATAATACTATTGGAATATTACCATATAATATCGGACTGTGGACATTTCTTGCTCATTTTCAGGCCAAATTTATTTATTTAAATAATAACTATTTAATTATTCATTTATATAAATTACTGTCATCACTATAACTATACTATGATATTGTTCAGTATATCTTATATAAAGATAAAACTGATATAACAATTCAACTAGCTAGTATAGAAATATAATTTTTCATACATATAGAACAAGATATAGTTATATACTGAGATTAGGCCTATAGATAGTCTTACAATGGCTTTGTGTCGGTTTATGGTGCAAAATAGATTGGAATGTTATATTTTGGTATTTGACCAGAACTTCCAAGATTTTTTATCTACGGCCTAGACTACGATACCGTGATTCTGTAATTAGTAGGATGGCAGGTAGTGAATAGGTCATAGCAAATGTCCTCTATACGAACATTGAAGAAATACAAAGGCTATAGAAGAAACTGCGTGAGAATAATAATTATGTTTGTCCCTCTTCTACGAATCAATGAAAGCAGTATGAAAGCAATTACGGTAGTAATTGGGTAGATGGCAGGTAACAAATATCTTGTGCAGCTCTCCACTGTTCATTGATCAGTCTTCAGCTGACCAATATTATAATAAAAAGAAGTACACCTGTAGGCTTACACATTATGCCTACTACACCTAATTCTAATTACCAGTGTGACTAGAATCCATGGCTATTCTTAATTTTATTTTCTGAGAAATATCTAGAATAGGCCCACCTGCAAAAAATACCAAAATGGTCGAACCGAGTACAAAAAAAATTAGTTGGCCTATTTGTTTCATGTTCTTTTATTTAATTTCGCTTTCTTGTCCAGCCTATTCATTCAATGCGATGGTTGGAAATTCTAATATCAAAAAGAAAGATAGTGCTAGTTTCAATTTCCTGTCTTTTTTATCAAGGAATATTATATGACTGAATTAGGAATAGAAGAAGTTTTGGGGGATTGATTATTTTCTTCTACCCGTATTGTACATTTGTACTCAAATAAATAAGTATAAATTTCAAGAAAATCACTATTATTGAGACAGATTATAAGGAGCCCTTATCAATTTTATATGAAAATAGATTATTAGTAACTATAGAAAATAGAAACTGGTAACTCTTAATCTGAAACTTATTTCAATTTTAAACTGTCAGAACAGATATCCTGGAAAGTTTCCTCTTCAAAAATATTCTATGGGCTGAAGCCTGATTATTCAATAAATTATTTTATCTGTAAATCAAAATAATTTTGATCTTAAAATTATTTTTCAAACTGACGTTTCCACTTTAAGAACAGTTTCTAGATATCCACAAGCAAATATGCTCAAGAGTATCAAAGTTTCTTCTATTTAAGAGAGATTTGAAATATTCTCATATGTGACTTAATTCAATCAATAATTTTATTCATTCAAATGTAAGACTAGAAATAAAAAGAATTCATTCAGGTAGACTTGAACTTTTTGTATTCGGTTGCGAACACATCTATGAATAGCTGCTTAGTAAGAACTAGGGAGATTCTATGTGAATAAAAGCGCTGGAGAGTATACTCTATAGTAAAAGACTTGGGTTTTCTAGTAAACACTAGAAGAGAGCGTACTAGGGTTATTCACTTCGAAGCGAGTGATTACTAACCGGGCGAGCGTTTACTAGGTAGTAAAGACTTTACTAGACAGACCATACTACCAAGTATTTACTCGTTTTTATTCACTTGGCCCAATATCCTACATTTGAATAACCACTTTGTAAAGAGCACTTTGTAAAAAGTAACAAGTAAGTAAGTAACAAGTAAGTCCCCTAGAGGGCAATACTGTTGGATAATATTGATCGTACTTGTGACAGATGATTATCAAGATATTACTTCAAGGACTATTATAATACTGAACCATAGATCACTGAAATGCTGAGCCCTTTTGCCACTGTTGTCCACCCTCATTTTCCTCACCCAAACAAAACATTACTCCTTCTCTCTCACACACTCTCTTACTAGCTACCCCTGAGTACGAAACGGCACCACTGGAGGGAGAAGAAGGGAGTGGTGTCAGAAGAATAGGTCGTCCTTGGTTATTCCAATGATCTGTGGCCGAATATAATGAAATTTCTCTCATCAGATTGATTGAGACAACCTACATTGATTACATACCTCTTGCTTGATTCGTTTCTTCTCCTCTTTTATTTTCTGCTTGAATTCTTCTTGTGCTTTCTTTTGACGCTGAAGCTTTCTCTTATGAAATCCGGTTAAGAATTCTCTGTGAATGAAAAAAACCAGATTAAATTTCATTTTTAAAATTAGGTCACTTGACTTATATTAAATTTTCTCAAAATCTTGGATGCTTTCTTAAAATAATATAGAGTGAATTTACATGGAAGATGGTTACCGTATTTCATCGGTTTACCTGGTGCTGTGATGTATAGGCTACAGTTTATGAGCATCATTGGAAAGTTCAATAACTATACAGGTTCAATTTTATTTTAAGATGGTACACAATATACTTCAATTAAGAAATCAAATATGTCTAATAACGATAAAGTTAGGTACCGGAAGAGGAAATGTTATGTAAGCTTATGATCAATAGGTAATGAAAAACTATCTTCCAATTTTATTCTTCCATTTGATGGATAAGAAGATGGTTACATATATTTATGAGAGAGGGGTTTTACATGGGAGTATTTTCAAATATCAGATACTATCAAATCAAGAATCTAATCTCACGCTATAGCCTACTCTCAGTCAGGTTAGGAGTGAAAATATACTTTACCTGCCAACCTTACTGGAGTCGAAATCCCGAAACTATCATAATAATTATGCTTGATAATACCGTCTCACAAAAAATTGCTCTCCAGATGTAGCATCCTTCCTACCCATTTATATCTTGTTGAATGTAAATTGAATGATGTACATAGTACATTGCTCAACTGAATCACTTGACATTCTGGTACATCCAAAATACATTGAAGGCAATCATGCAACTAAAACAGAAGCATTTGTCGCAAAATTATGAAACATAGAACCCAGTTGCATGACAAAAACCGCCTGTACAAACGTGTGGCTTTAAATTGGGTTTCGTATGCTGCCAGGCTAGTTTGTTCTGCGATTGTTGTAGATGTGGACACTTGAGAGATTAATTTGCATTTATAAGAATAATCATTAGATAAGATCAAGTAACATTATGGTTAGTTGTAGGCAGTTATTTCTATTCATTCTATTGTAGTTGACGCATCTGTTACTCTGGTAGCCTAGTGTGGTTCGTGGTGATACCAAAATAGCAGGTACTCAAGAGAATTAATCTAATCCAAGTTACTAAAGTGATAGTAGGCCTAAGCACTATGAAGATATTGTAATGAATAAAATTAGCACAAACCTGCGAGCATCTTCATCGAAAACCAAATTCAATTTTGTCCTCTTGTTTATTGGATTTCTCCTTTTGACAAATACAGGCTCCATTGGATTGACAGTCGTTCAACAATATTCTTCTGACTTTTGATGTAATCAAACGAGATGGAATTAAGTTATGTATTCTATTTTCCGTCAAAGAGAGTTATTGAAAACAAGCTCGATGGAATACAAACACTCTGACAATAATTCAACTAATACAACGCCAATAATAGTATTATTTATTACTCATGTAATTTTATGTAAAACATTCTAACTTTTTAAGTTTCTAACCTAAATTTAGGGAACATGATTGTGTTTTGACCAATGCCCACACCACACAATGTCACCAAAATCGACGTTATTAAATCGAGTCTCGATGTCGATTGCAAAGATTGAAAAAATTATTTGATTAATAAATAAATTGGTTAAAATCAATCATGCATAAATTATAGCACAATTAGAGCTATTATTCTTTGTCAATCAGATAAATGAGAATATTCTTGGATTATGAGTGAATATTTACATTGCAACCTTTGCAGAAATCCATTGATCAAGATAACCATTTTGAATGTTCCGCGCAAAACCTGACCTGACAAATTTGTTAGCGGAAACAACTCGTATAAAAAATGAATGAATTTAGTTACAATTGAATAAACATTTATTGATAAAATAATATCTTTATTTCATATATATCATATTCTGTGAAAGCCGAATTTTAATTTTATTTTGAAAACTTGAGCATCTTCTTTGGGATTGACTCTGTCCTACTTATTTTTAATATTTTGTTGCTGCGACATTTCACAAAATTGATGAATTGGATAAAATTTAGTTATTTATATTCAATTGAGTGAAATAATTTAATTTCAAGTTGGAATATCATAGCATGTTTTCAATTGGCTGCAGCTCAATAAAATGATGGGAGATCCCATTTTTAGACCAATAGAAATACTCCTATCAAGATTTGTGCGTAGCATTGTTGACTTAGTGAGTCATGAGTAGTTGAGTATTTCCTGTTTCCTCAGACCAGAATTACGACAGGCCATACGACAGGGTACAGAACGCAATATTTCTTGTGGGCACACATAATTCTAGAATTATTATTATAGCCTTTATTTAGTATATTTCTGGCTCGTCTGCCATTTATTCTTGTGATTAATCGGTAGCAGTTCGTTCACGTTAAAGGCTTTTTACGAATCGAGAAATGATACTCCAAATCGTTGACGCATTGGTCTTTCCCTTTCACAAATGGGCGGATACGCATATTCTCGATGTGTTATACTAGCTACAATAATATTTGATCTGAAGCTTTTATAAATATTTCATATATATTTGAAGCTTGTCTTTTTTCATTTTTAGTTATGTTGAATACAGTGGCAAGTTTAATTGTCTAGAAGTGTAATTTGCCATCAATAAGTTGCCCGAATGAATATTTTCGTGGACGTAAAGTTATTGAATTAGTGTAATAATTCAGAAAGTATTGGATTCTATTAATATTTGAAAATGGTAAGTTTCTTGTTATTCTGAGAATAAAATCTTAGCGTTAGAAAAAAATGTATGTTTGAGAAATTGAGTCCTGTGGGATAAGTTGAATTCAGGTCAGCCGCCATATTGGGTTTTTGTAGTTAAGCTAGGTAGCCTACTCTAATAGAGATTATTGATAAATTAACTAATCTACTTGTAGATTGAATCATAATTTAAGCTAGTTATTCTTCTTATTTTCTGTTTGGGGGGTCTTCTACTTGAATTTTTGAAAACTTGATAGTTATTGTTTTAGGATTGGGAAGTCTGTCCCACCTTGAGGGTCGTATCTGAATGTCACTATTGTTGTGACGTCATACTAGATTTCACAAAATAGGCAATTTCTCAAACTATAAAAAACTAGAATATCAATAGTTATTGAATATTGACATAGCTTCGAAGATTATGGTGGTTTCTTCTGTCCCAATAACTGGAACTATTACTAACCATTAATTGTATCAGCTGACTAGAACTCAAATCTCTAGTCAGCTGTTCAAGAACAGGAACAGTTGAGCTGACAGCTGAAGTTATGTACAAAGGCAGAAAGAGTGGTTTAAATTTTGGCACCAGCTCTAACTACGTACATTATTTCTCAAATTTCATCTTGATAATTAGTTATGCCTTGTGTGATTATTTGGTCGGTTTCATTATTTTTATGTAGTGATTCATAGCCTTGGACTGCTTTAGGAGGAATGTGCTAAACTTCTTATGCTGATTCATCAAAGCTCACACCAAGTACAGGAAAAGGTTTTAAGGAGATAGCTCCCAAAAGTGTTTTGTTAACGATATAAAAATGGCGGAAAGTTGACTTATACAAAAAATCTATTTTTAGACTCTTCATGCAGGTACAAATGTAATAATATATGTATTTTCATCAACTTTGCTTAAAATACTTGCTATCAAGTTGCAATTGTAACATTAGCTGAGAAATTAATCGAGAACTGTTTCGAAGTTTATTTAGTCTGGTCGAGCCAAGACGCTGCTCCGAGCCGAGAAACTGCTCCAGCTTGGTTAATATTATATTAGGCCTACAAATCATAGAGTAGAATTATCTGCATTATTTAAAATTGTGTTTTTTGAACCAATAAGCTCATCGACCGAGCTGGAGTCATATTCAAACCTTACCTGTATGTGTTCTTTGCTTGATGAGTCTAATTTATTTGTATTGGGCAGCCGAAGAAAGGTGGGCAGCACGCTGGATGTACAGAAAGTGTAGCCTACTTGTACAAAAATTTCTATTTATTATTTCATGCTAATAGTAGCTTATTTTTTAACCTGCTAATTTATTCAACCATGAATAAACATAGGAACTTTTGTTTAAATTAGGTATTTCAATTTTCGGTCATGTAATATGTAATAAGAGTCGAGGATTATTTCATATTGGAAATATTAGAGAGTGCTAGTGTTGTGATTTGAGCTAATGTCGGCTGCCCAATACTTGTTGAGCGTTTTTTGAGATCGTGCCCAAAATATGCTAAAAAAATACAGGTTATCAACAAGTGAGGGTTATGAAATCATAAACTTGTAGTATTTAAAATTAATAGAAGTTGTAGGCTTTGTTGATCAATCACAGAATCAAATTTGGGATCAAACTAATTCGGTAGCAACCTGACCCACTAGTATCGAAATTTTCAATCAAACTCATCAAACGTTCAACATCTTCGCTGTTTACTTTAGGTTATCAAGTTACAGGTGTTATTTTCAGCATTTCAAAACATTTTTCAAACATTTTAAATAATTTATGATAGCTTATTCCAATTCATTTTTTTCTCGATAAAATGTGTTGCCAGAAGTGCATGCTTCAGTTCCAGGAAACTGCATTGGAAATAGAATGGACAAAATTGGTTAGAACTATTGAGACGCTATAATCATTATACAGTCTTCGTAATCAAACCAAATCTGATTCAGTGACTTCGCTGCCAAGCGTACAACTTATTTCAATAAAAAATTTAATGATTACATTTCTAGTTGAAACCCATTACTTTTTGTACAATTTTTACATTTAGCATATTTTCCTATAATCTCGATAACAGTTGAAACTTTCAATTCTACTTGTTTTATTGAATTTCTTGGCTTGTATTTAGCTGATGAATCTAAAACTTTAAGCTGATGAATCTAAAACTTGGAAGAATTGATAGATTATTTTTAGTGTCGATTTTCCGTCAGTATTGTCTCGGTAACAAATCATTTCTGGGAGTATGTGCTATGGTCTCCTATGGAACTACTTTGTGCAAGGAATCAGCCTGAGTAGTATTCCACATTCTCCTTGAGAAATCATTGTTAAGTTGAATAGGCTTCATTCTGAATTACCTCATGTTCTTTGTTTTTTGTTCTCAGAATATTGGATTATTTTTGTTTTTATTATTGTATCACATGATTCAGTTTCCATTAAAAAACTGGCGAACGAATCAGCTGAATAGATGAGGATTTGAAAAAGTACTGATTTGCTAGAAAAAATATTTTTATTGTTATTGACATCTCAATCGCTTTAGTTTTGTGTTTCATGTGGTCTGATCTCATATGCCGTACCCTCCAAGCTTTTTTAGAACTCCGGGTTGAGAACAGCTGATATGAAATAAAATATAGTCTGTCCAAGCAAAGAAGACCTTCTGACAAGAGGAGAAAATTAGCCCAGCTTGTTCAATATTGGTTCAAAAATATTGATTTGATCTCAAACTGTTGATCAGAATGCTTCCCACAATTTAGACCAAATTAATAATTTTTTAACCAATATTGACCGACCTGGAGTAAATACATATGATCAAAGACAGCTTGATTTAATTTGAATCATTTAGATCCACTGGCGGCTCGTGCCCACGAAACAGGTGAAGTGCTGTACAGTATAAGATACGGGTATTTCACCTTATTTCTAAATTAGATCATGGCTTTCTTTGGATTATATAGGTCATGGCTCAAACTAGAAAATTGGAATCACCATAGACCATATTGAAAAGGCGCAGGTGTAGCAGCAATACATGAAATTTCCAGATCTGCGCATTTATAGTTACAATCTTGCTTCTAGTCATCCTTAGTCTTCTTAGTTCGAGCGATATTAGTGAGCGTTCATCAACGCCCATGAATATCGCTCAGCGATCAGACGCGTTTTCAAGAAGGGGTCTTCAAGACCCAGTAAATATTGCTGAAGTTGAGATTATGTCAAGCTGTGATCTTTAAAAACAGTAATTTGCCTTCACTAATGATTTACTTTATTAATGTGAAGTATTCTTCCATCATAATAACTTTGATATTTATTTTTTTCAGCCGCGAATCGATCCTTTCCAACTGCTCAAGATCTTGAGCGTGCTGCTCGCCCCAAATGGAGGCATCAAAAGTCGAGACGAAGTTCAACGCATTGCGAGGTAGGTTTATGCACTGAAAAATTATCCTCATTGTAAAATAAGCTAATCTTATTTTTAAGGAGTTGTACATTAATAGTAGAACTAGAAGGTTTGAATGTCATAAATATCGTATGTGACAGTAATTTATAGCATAGTTGAGAAGATACCGTTGATACCAAACAGTGTCACATTACGTCATTGTTATCTCGCGGAAAATCTTTTCTGGGGTTGTGTCCCATGTAAACTATTTGGTGTAAGGAATGTAAGAAATGCACTTCTCTCCTTGAACTGACAGTATTTTTTCTGTTACTTAACGGCTCTTACTTTATGAAAGCGCCGATACACAATGTAAATGATTTTTTAATTTTTGGTTTTGTTAAGTGTAAATTTTAATAATTTTTGGTTTTGTTGAAAATGGTTTTGTAATTTTTCGATCATAATTGAACAAACTAGGCAAAGTATAGATCAATAATTGATGAAAAATCAGTGTTTAGTCGCAATTTTGGGATTTTTCATTGTGATTTCTGAGATTTTGATATTTTAAACAAAATCACCGCCATTTAACGTTTTCTTTTCGATGAGGTTCACTACAAAAAATACAGATTGATGATTTCAAGTTCAGTTATAAACCCTTAATTGTTGAAAACTTATATTATTATACTTTTTATATTATTATTCCTATCATATCAATAACTGTTCAAGTTACAAACTTTTAGCTGGTTTCATAAAATTTCTTAGCTAATTTCACCTAGGAATCGATCATTTCAGTTCCTGTTTCGAGCCTCTAGAAATTATAGAATTATTATTTGTTGTTACAATTGCGACTTATATAAAGTATTTTAAGCAAAGGTGATAAGTGGATGATGATGCTGTTTAGGCTACATAGTAAATGAATGATGATGGTTGCTGAATGTTTACATTACAATTTTAACTTTAAAAAACACTATTCACTTTACAAAATCCTGAATTTTGATTGAGTTCACTGTTAAAAATAAAGATCTGATCAGAAAAACTAAATAAAAATGTTCAAAAACTTTGGGATTTTTGAATGAACTGGAAAATTTTTTGAGCAATTGAATATTCCGCCATTGTTATCTCGCTAATAAAGCATTTCTTGGGGTATGTCCTGTAGAACTTCTTTCTCTACTTGGTGTAAGGAATCACCCTGAGAAATATTGCACATTCCTCCTGAACACCCTGATATGTAGCCTATCAAATGAAACAATCGAATTGTAGGGTATTGTATCATCAATGAGTCATTCGAGACCTTTCATTACGGAATGATCAAGACATTTCATACCGATTATTTCACTTGATACACATTTCATCGTCTGCAGAAAGTTTCAATAATATTACAATAACTTGAAATTCGAGTTTTTCTTCCAATACTCTAATTATCTTCTTAAAACTAGTTGGATGAATTGAACCGTGGGCAGATTTTTCTTAGGTAACATTCATAGCCTCATAACTATGAAACATTTCACGATTGCTTATGGAATTCAGAGCTTACAATCCTTTTTTAGAGCAAGCTGTTAGTATCATTATGCAGCCCATACACTGGTGATGCCAAACCAAACCATCCAACCACGTGATACCGAATCTGTTGGATGAGTTGGTTGCACGGTTTTCGTGGCTTCATGAAAATTTAGTCAGCTGGCTGAATTATCGGTCAGCTGCATTCATGATTCGTAGAATTTTATGATTTTCTGGAAGTGTTTTGTGTTTACATACGGTTTAAATAATTTAACCTAAATCTAAATTACTAAGATCTATTTCTAAAACTCTCATTTTTTTATAATCCATTCTTTATTTCTATTATCAACATAAATATAGAATAAAGTTATAATAAAATTGATTAATTCTCATTCAATTTCCAAGTTCTTCGTTTTTTCATATTTTTTCCTTAGCCCTTACGTGATCAATAAATTATTGTTTTAGTATGACCCAATGCAATAGCATTTCGCTTTTATATTTTTTCGCTACACTTCACGGAAAGAAGCTCCTTACCGGTCCCTATGTAGACTAGAAAGTCGTCGTTTACATGCGTAATCAATCAGCTGTTGTCCTCGAGCGGTAAGAGCCTCTTACCATGCGAGGAGCATTTCATTTCCAAGCGTGGACAGCTAGCGCCATCTAGCGAGTGAAAATGCAACTACAATGGCCGTCTCTTTCTGTGACGCTGGCATATAAATTGGTCAAAAACAAGAAACTTTGTATGGCTATTGTACAATTTACGATGATCGTACAAAAACTATCCTGAGCTTAAATGTTTCTGGACTAAGAAAATCGAGTATTCTGATAGTTTTTAAGTAATGTCCAATTGATTAAATCAATAAACTTGTGATGCAAACTTTCAATACTTGGCAGTTCAGCCTACTACAGATTCAGCTCAGCCGGAGCTAGTATAGTAAGTTATCCGGTCTAGCTGTTCTTAGATCTCATTAATCCTATTTGTTTTGTTCATTTATGAGATTAGATTAATAAAATTTATTTGAAGTGTACCGAAAAAAATTATACACTCACTCGCCCAGGAAGTTTTTTACAGTATTCGGAATTATTCCCAGGCTCGGCAAGCCTCGCCCGGGAAACTATCCTCATACTGTAAACTTTTCCTTCGGGCTTGTGGCGTAATGTACTATTAAATTATTTTTATTGTTGTTTTTGCATATGAATGCATATTAATTAGATCATCAGTAGCCACAAAATACTCAGCTTGAATTTGAAATTAGCAAAATAATAATATTAAAATAATGCTCTAATGATTTATTACTCTGTCAGTGCCTATGAACAATTGATGCTAGTTTAATTTTAATAGAAATAATTGTGTAGACCTATGAAACGGGAATAAATTTCATTTTTATTACAAAAAATATAAAAGCATCATTCACCTAGGCTTAAAATACATCTTCCAAGTTGCCTTTGTAAAAATTGAAAAAAATGAATACCCGACAAAATTTTCGTATCAAACCTTTCATAATTATTCAAAAATGTTTTCAATTAACCGCGCCAAGAGTTTATTGTATTCTAAAGAGAAAATAAAAAGCAGTATTGTTCAGCTGAGTAATCTCAAAATCATTATAACATGAATGTTGGTAACAGTTTTGGTTGGATGGTATCACATACGTCACAATTGGTTGGATGGTATTGGTTTGGTCTAGTTTGGCATCACCAGTGTATGGGCTGCATTACATTTACATACTGGGTGTTTCAGAAATCCCTACCAATATTCTAGGGTATTGTTCCTGGGTGAAAACATGTAACTTATATAATTTTCAAACTCTCCGAAAGTGCTTAGTTATGCACACATCTGCCACGAGAGGGTCAATTAATTCTTGTGTAAAGTTGGCTGTGAAATTGAATGAAACTAATAGAAGGTCGTGAATTTGAATAAACAATCATCATTTATTCAAATTACATTTTGGTGAGTGCAACAGGCTCATGTCCTGAACTGGCCTCTACCAATTTATACTACACAGTCCAAAACAAGGATATGTTGAATCCTAAACTAATATTACAATTCCCACTTTGAAAAAATGAGCAATATTTCTTAACTTCAAAGAGAGATAGAGAGAGAATACCTTATTAGTAACCGCTATTTGAAATTATGTAATATTATAGAGAATTGAATTCATAAGAAGAAATTAATAATGTTCGGTTAGATTTTGTCTAAAACGCACCAAAACCTTACCATTAGAAATTAAATGAAACAAAACAGACAGAAAAAGTATTTTGATAAGATTGCTGGTATGTGTCCTTTAAATCCTGATTTGTTAGGTTTGGGTGCGTTTAAGACAAAAATGTTTTTTTTGTCTCAGAATTCAAAATACCCATCAACAATAAGGTATCCTATTTCTATTATTTTGAAGTTAAAAAATGTAGGTTTTAAGATGATGGGTAGGATTTTGATGATTATCTCAATAACCATAGAAGAATAACCACGTAGATACAAATTCTTAACTGGTTTCATTCAATTTCTCAGCCGATTTTACATGAGAATTGAACATTAATGCCAGGTTTTCCAAGCACACTCAAATTTGAGGGACCCTCAAGTTTACTACACTTTACTACATTTCCTATACTTGAAAATTTAAGGGCCCCTACACTTGAAAATTTGAGGGTCCCTCAATTTTGAGTGTGCTTGAAAAAACCGGGCATAATGCATGATGACCCTCAAATTTTAAGGGAAACTCAAATATTTGAGGGACACTCAAATTTTGACGAATCGTCAATTAACAGCTGACATTTCCTATACTTTTAACATAGGAGAGTTGAGGGGCCCTCAAACCAAAGTTGAGGGACCCTCACATTTGGACGAATGCTCAGGTAACCAGCTGACATCATCTTTGAAAAAATTTATAAAAGTAATACGGCTATTTTGTTTACATCTACTTGTCGGTACGTTGTGAGGTTATGCATTTTCCAAATTGACAACTATTGAAGCAGGACCACCTAAATACCGGACCTGAGTGTACAAACAAGATGGCCGCCGTATGTGGTGGACTAACTTACTGTCATCAGCTAGGTTCCAGCTCTCTCTAATAAATTATTACTGTTTGAAATAATTTTCAAGAATTCAAATAAGGTTTTTATTAAAGAAGTAATTATTTGATAGGGTAACAGAACTTTATTTATTCTCATCACATGAATTCACATGCACATAGCTCAATTATCTTTATTGTATTCTAGCCTACGAATTCAATGTTCTCAATTTTTGCGACTTTGTTTGCTTGGGCAACTGATTATTATTTTTCATGTTGCAGTAAATGATCTACATGTTTATTCTCCAGTTCAGAAGTGAGCTCCTCAAATCCCATCATTTCAGTAATTGAATTCATCACGGAGCAATGCCTGATTCAGTTGTTCCTCAGGATATTTTCTTTTTGGAGGCAGGTTCACTACTTTGTAATAAGGCTGATTTTGAAAAATTGTAGGAAAGGCACCATCACATAGTTTTACTTTTTTCTTGGAACAGTCACAGACGAACCATATCTATACACAAAAACTTGTCTTCTTCAATAATGTCTGATGCTCTAGAATGATTGATACACACAGCCAAATTATTAGTTACTTCATAAGCTTTTATGGTTACACCTTGTCCACTTTTTCCTCAACTCTATTTCTTTTGGAAAATTAAATATTGTTACTATAGGCGGTTTTCTATAATAGTTCGATTTACACCCAGGGACAACAATTTCAAGGCATGTTTGATTGAAACTGTTCATACTTATTTAGTCGAGTCATTCTAGCTCAAAACAGGGGTCAACCTGGAACTAATTGCAACAAAGTTGTTTTATGGTAGAAATGGTAGCTGACACCCTCCTATTTAACGTGTAAAAAATCCCACTCTCAACTCGTGTCGGAAAGTTGTTTTTTTGGCCGCCATATTGGAAAATTTTGCTCATTTTTTGTTTTTTTTTTTGAAATAACGTCAAAACAAAGCATCGGACGAAAAAACTTTCTGAACCTTTTTCTCAGTAAATAAAATTTGCAAGAGAATGGTGGTAAAATCATTTCTTGATCTTCACTAGAAACCGAGTTACGATTTTTCAAAAAATAGGTTAATTTTCAAGAAAAACTATAATCAAGTATTTTTAGTTTTTGCTCGCTCAGATCTTTGGACATATTCCTTTGAGTTGTTCAATTCAAAATCCCTCTGGGGATAATTTTGTCCTCTACAATTTGAGACCAAGTAGACCTTTCTCCCTTGTATAGTTTTTGAACTAGAGCAATTAAAAGATATCCTTGTATTTGAAAAACCCTATTTTGGGGGGAAATGGTCTCCAAAAAAATTTATAACGGGCTTGTATCGATATTTTCTCTGGTAATAATGTCTTTCAGATCAACTTCTAGCAGATAAGCTACTCACCGACCTGAATTTAGGTTATGTTCAATATTAAGGACCCTTCAAGGATCATAATCCAAGGATACCTCTAACTATTGTAAAAGTCATCGGATCTCAACAAACTATATCTCATTCTTTTCAGCTCATCAAGGCGGTCTAAATTCATATATCATTTGTCAAATTCGGTCAAAATTGTGGAAAATAACTTGTGAGAGAATATTGACTTTTCCATCATATACCAGAAAAATCCCTTTTTTTTGCTTACAAATAAGTATATTTTCGAAGTCCTACGTTAAAAAATAATTGAAATACATTAAAAATGTAGCTAAATTCTTCCTCTTCAATCTCCTATAAATAAGTTTTATGGCATCATGCATTTGAAATAGTTGCATCAACAATGGTGAAATTCAAAACATCTATTTTTTTAATGAATTGTCAATCAATCAATAGCCTCTAAATCAAGAATGGAGCAAGATTAAGTTACGTATTTGGGCTCAAATTGTAGAGAAAGATTAGTTTTACATGCTCAATTGTCTCATTGAACTTTTGAATTACTTTGTTCAATTACAATATGATTGAAAAGTGAAATGAGTAGAATTATGGATCATTCTTTACCTTATAAGAACTAATATTTTTCCTCCTATTAAACAGATAATTGTAGTAATATTATATGCAAATGAGAGATAAAATTGTGTTTAAAAATTAAAGACTATTAACAATTCTTTATCATCAAGGACTTTGAAGATATACTCATTTGTAAGCAAGAAAAGACTTTTTTTTATAATGGAGAAGTCAATATTCTCTCAGGAGTTATTTTCCACAATTTTGACCGAATTTGACATATGATAAATGACTTTAGACCGCCTTGATCAGCTGAAGAGAATGAAATATGGTTTGTTGAGATCCGATGACGTTTACAATAGTTAGAGGTATCCTTGGATTGAGATCCTTGAAGGGTCCTTAATATTGAACATAACCTAAATTCAGGTCGGTGAGTAGCGTATCTGCTGGAAATTGATCGAAAAGACATTGAAGTAATGAAAATATCAATGTAGGGAGAAAATATCAATACAAGCCCGTTGTAAAAATTTTTTGAGACCATTTCCCCCAAAATAGGTTTTTTCAAATACAAGGATATCTTTTAATTGCTCTAGTTCAAAAACTATACAAGGGAGAAAGGTCTACTTGGTCTCAAATTGTAGAGGACAAAATTATCCCCAGAGGGATTTTGAATTGAACAACTCAAAGGAATATGTCGAAAGATCTGAGCGAGCAAAAACTGAAAATACTCGATTATAGTTTTTCTTGAAAATTAACCTATTTTTTGAAAAATCGTAACTCGGTTTCTAGCTTTCTCCCTTGTATAGTTTTTGAACTAGAGCAATTAAAAGATATCCTTGTATTTGAAAAAAACCTATTTTGGGGGAAATGGTCTCCAAAAATTTTACAACAGGCTTGTATTGATATTTTCTCCCCTACATTGATATTTTCATTGAAATGATTCTACCACCATTCTCTTGCAAATTTTATTTACTAAAAAAAAGTTTGAGAAAGTTTTTTCGTCCGATGCTTTGTTTTGACGTTATTTTGACGTTGTTTTGACGTTATTCCAAAAAAAAACAAAAAATGAGCAAAATTTTCCAATATGGCGGCCAAAAAAACAACTTTCCGACACGAGTTGAGAGTGGGATTTTTTACACGTTAAATAGGAGGGTGTCAGCTACCATTTCTACCATAAAACAACTTTGTTGCAATTAGTTCCACCTCCAACCCTAGAATGACTAATTGTAGCATGTTGCTGTAGGCTAAATTTTGAGTTGCAGATGAGTAATCTACGGTTGAATGTCATGAAATTGTTGATTGAAACGCTGAACAGTAAATAGGCTACACTTCGAATACTGAACACTCACTAGGCTTCACGTCATTTTGAATTTTAAAAACTTTACTATTTACACTTTGAATACTTTAACACTTACTACACACTTTGAATACTAAACAAATCTAATTTGAATTTCTATTACATCTTAAATAATCAATTATAGAATGATAATCAATCAATTTATTATAAGACTCGCAAAACTTCACCGTGACAATTGTAAACAAACTCCACTTAACTACAACTAAATACTCAATACTGATGACAGCAAGGCAGTGTCAGCTGAGTTGAGACTCCACCACATATCGGCGCCATTTTATTATTATTATTACCTAAATTTTCACACAGGCGCAGGTCCGGTATTTAGGTGGTCCTGATTGAAGTATCTTCATTAATTTTTCAAGGGAGAATCGAAATATATCGAAATATTCATGCCACAATTTATTTTGTCTTTATTCATTTAAAAAAAATACAAAATATATCATGCAAACACTCGAAGTAGGCCGCTGCTGAATTTTAGGTTATCGCTTTGAACAGATGATTATATTATTTTGTTTACATCATGAGTACCGTATGTAAGCAATGAGAATGCAGATACGCTTCAGACATTTTTAATAAAATGTCAGCTGGTTATCTGAGTATTCGTCAATATTTAAGGGTCCCTCAACTTTGGTTTGACGGTCCCTCAACTTCTATACTATGTTACAAGTATAGAAAATATCAGCTGATTATCCGTCAAAATTTAAGGGTCCTATATATCCTACTTTATGTGTTATGCAGAAAGGAACCAACCCACATAATTGCCATAGGAACCAAACTAAAATTTTTGTTTTTTTTTCAGAGAAAAAGAATCATTGAGGCTAATTTTTTACTTATGGATCAATACTATGAAGAAAAGTGTTCTGTCAAAATTCCCCACCCCACCCATCTTGCTACCCCCTCTGCACCCCTCAAAGTTTTAATTTGTAAGGGTTTCTTACATTGACTCTATCTCAGCACTTATTGGAAATAAGAAATTGAACTTTTTCTCATTTTTCAGTAAATGGAATTCTCTTTATTTTATGTCTCACCATTTCATTGTAGCTCCTGCGGTTCAAAAGTTATATAAATGGAAGAATGGTGGGATTCCCTAGATTTCTGCATGAAATTTTGATTATCTTCTAAATGAAAGTTCACAGAATGATTCTACTGGAAATGTATTTTATGAAACTTTTCAAAGCCTATTTATGAAATTTTTAGAACTTTTCAAAACCTACATTTTGAATGGTAGAAACATAATATATTTTTCTGAAATTTAACGTTAGTGTTAGTCAGTTGATTAAATGAAAAGCACTATCTCAGAAGCGCTTGGCGGATAGACTGATATTATGGTCTATAAAGTGAGTACTAAAATACCCCTTTAAATTCATTCAATTAAAAAAAAAATTCATTTGGGGAAATTGTATGGAGTTGATTTTCTTCCCATTGTTAACTAGCATGTTGGCAAGTGTCCTGTCTGAAGTCCCCACACTACCCCTCTTTTCAAGAATTCTTATATCACATGTGTCTCGGCACTCTATAGAGATAAATAGTTGAACTTTGTATCATTGTTCAGTGAATTCAATTGGTTTCAACTCATAATACATGTATTCATCATTAAGCTCTAGCTCTTGAAGTGAATGGTGGATATTCATGGAAGAATGAATGAAAAACGATGTTTTCAGCCGCTAATTTTCATTTTTTTTTCAAATAAAGGTTTACAGAATTGTTCGACTTATGTTCTACCTATGTGAGCTTCCATCATACTTCCATTACATGCAAATAACTCCTGAACCACATGAGCTATAGTGAAATAGTGATGACATAAAAAAGTAATTCAATTTTCTAAATAATGAGGAGAATTTTTATATTTTATCTTCATTGGTTGCTGAGATACATTCAATGAAAGAAATCCTTGCAAATGGAAACTTTAAGGGTATTTTGGGAGGGAAGCAAAGATGGGTAGGGGTGTGGAATTTTGGCAGAACACTTCTCTGTATGATAGTAATCAATGGTTAGAAAATTAGCCTCATATGATATTTTTCTCTGAAAAAAAAACCAACATTTCAGTCTGGTTCCTAATAACAGAATTTCCCATTCCATGAGGGGTGCAGAGGGGGTAGCAAGATGGGTGGGGGTGGGAAATTTTGACAGAACACTTTTCTTTATAATATTGATCCATGAGTAAAAAAATTAGCTTCATATGATTCGTTTTCTCTGAAAAAAAAGAAAAATTTTAGTTTGGTTCCTATGGCAATTATGTGGGTTGGTTCCTTTCTGCATAACACATAAAGTAGGATATATGTTTTGCAGAAAGGAACCAACCCACATAATTGCCATAAGGGTTGATTCCAGTGATTTTTTTTCATTCAAAACAGTTACCTAGGGGTTTATAAACCCAAATATTGAAAAATCAGATTTTTTTATTTTTGTGGATTGGTTCCTTTCTGCATAACTACGTCCATGTTCAGTGGTTCATGTGCTACAGCGATTTAAAAAAATCCTTACATCTCCAAAATCCCCTGAAATTACATTTTATCATACAAAAAAATACTAAAAATATTTGGATTCGCTTCTAAAATTCTATAATCATGATGGAGGGCAAAATTCTCTACATTTTCAGACCAAGAACATCACTCTACCTTCATTAGTTACAAAGTTACAAAATAACTAAAAATGGAAATAGCTGATTTTACAGGAATGTTTTCATCAAAGTTTTATCCAAGAAATTCAGCGAATCATATATAGTATCAAAGAGTACATTTTTCTCTACAATTTGAAACCAAATTCACATTTTTTGAACAATTACATAATTAGCTAGATCCATTTTTCAAACCAACTCTGAGAGGCGCTCCTTACACTATAATGATACATTGAAACGCTTCGCTGAGCTAAAGAAGACGACGATTGGTTTTAAAAATATATGTAGCTCATTAAATAATTGTTAAAAAAATATGAATTTGGTCTCAAATTGTAGAAGAAAATGTGATCTTTAATATCATATAGGATTCATCATGATTTTACAATGAATTCCTCATGATTACATTGTTGGAAAATCAGCGTTTTCAATTGTTAAAAAATTACACAATTCATTCTATTGTAACTCGGTAACTATTGGCGGTTATGCTCTTGGTCTAGAAATGTAGAGAGATTTATCCTCTGAAAGATTGTATATTAAAATTTCTTGTTCAATGCTTATTGTTGGAGAAATTTCAATATAATTAAAAACATGAGCGAATTTATCAGAAAAAGTGTAATAAAAACCGGTTGTGTACTTTCTTATGTCGAAGGTTTCGCTATTCTCATAGTAACCATCTGAAAGAGGAAGATTTTCTCTACATTTCTTGATAGTTTCAGATTTTTCCGTTCACAACTTCCCGATTGGGATCATTGATATGTGAAAATTTGGACTTTCCAATGTGCAGGTATTATTATTCAAGGGTATCATTTAAATCTGAATTTTCTAGATTTTCACCAAATTTGGATTATAATATATGAATTTATACCGCCGTGATTAGTAGAAAATGATGAGCTATTAAACGATAAAATCCGACGTACCAATCAAAAGTTATAAGGGAATATAAATTATAAAAATAAGGGGATGTTTTTGACCAACCCCCATGGGTCCTATGATAGTCTTGATCGTGTCAACAATTTTTATGACATTCTAGGGTCTCAAGAAACAAAATCTAGAAGTATGAGTCAATCCGAATATTCTTAGTATTTTTTTGTATGATGAAATGTAATTTTAGGGGATTTTGGGGATGTAAGGGTTTTTTAAAATCGCTGTAGCACATGAACCACTGAACATAGTAGTGTGAATTTGGTCTCAAATTGAAGAGAAATGAATCTCGCCGAGAGGGATTTTGAAATACGGATGCAAGTGTTTCCAACTCAAAGTTACAAACTTTTAAAGTAACGGAATAATTCCAGTGAAAAAATATGGAGTTTTCAAAAAATTGTAACTTGGAAACGGTTGATGATACAGGGTTGTGATTGGTCTCAATCTCTTCCAAATTTTGTTCTCTAGAAAAAACATTTTTTTCGTCCGACGCTTGGTTCGGCTACAATTCACGAAAAACTGAAATTTTGAAATTTTGAATTGACAATTAAGCACCGCTACAGTGTGTTTCTTCGCTAGGTTGCCTTACGTCAGGGTAAAAAAATCCCGTAAACGTGGGTCTTAACCTTAAATGCTTTGTTATAATTTGTTCAAGCAAAAAAGAGGCTCTGGCAAGATGTGAAAATGACTCCAGCTTGGTCAATATTTGTTCAAGAATGATAAATGTTGTCTTAATAGTAGATCAAATTGTTTACTACAAATTGAGATCAAGTTGATAATGTTTGAACCAATATTGTCCGAGCTTGAGTCATTCTTCCATGTTACCAGAGGGTCTTCTTTGCTTAGACAGACTTTACAAAAATGTTAATGGAAAAGGAGGAGTTTCAAGTTTTTTAAATTTTCTATTATCAATTTTTCCAATATCAACCAAGCTGGAGTCATTTTCCCATCTTGCCAAAATTTCCGCTTTGTTTGGACAAACTTTACTGGTGTGCGTTCCTAATCGTTAGTATGTCAAGATATTTAAAAAAAATGAAAGATTGAACAGTTTTTGAATTGTAAATGTATTATTTAATATCGGGGCACTGTGCACTCATCTAGAGATCAACCCAGATCTCTGTAGTTTGTTGATTATCCAGTATTTTTATTCAAGTCTGTGAGAGACAAGTCTTAAGCCGCGTATCGACAGTCCGAGGCTTGTGTGGCACATGCCTCGGACTGTCGATACGCGGCTTTACTCTAGTCTCCAGCTCGGACAATATTGGTTCAAAAATTATTGATTTGGTCTTGAATTGAAGATCGGAATGTTAATTGATACCAGATCAAAAATGTTTGAACCAATATACCTTAATTAGGAATATACCTTATCAGACTCGACCATTAGCATTAAATAATTTCAATATCAACCTAATAGAACTAGTAGTTTGTCGACACCAGTTCACCTATCTTTGCAATATATATTCAAACAAAATTCCGATAAAATTCATCAATTCAAAAATTATTAAAGCACTAATCAGGGAAATAAATTTATGGGTTGGGCAAAATATATATTCTACAATACCTAAATGTTAATAAGTCTGTTCATGATTTATTTGAGTTTTGAATGTCTTTCTATCTTCTATATTTACTTTTGAAAATTGATTATGCACTGGGATGTGCTCATAACTGAAAATTTATTATTTTTGTATTTTTATTCATTAATTTTCATTTGGGAGAATAAACATCATTCGTTTTTGGTTATCACCGGTATATTAATTTCAACACGAAATTATTCAAAGATTATTACTGTATTATTTATAATAAGCATTATTATTGCAATTATCTTCATTTATTTTAAGTCTTGTTTTTTTCATTTTTGGGTATTGCTTTACTTTGTGCTGTTCGCTTTATGAACTCGCAGCTAGCGCACAAGTTTTCTTTGCTGGCTGTGCCAAATCATTTAGATATATTTTAATTTAAATTTATTATGCATTTTGTATGTATCATTCATATTTTGTAATTAACTACTGTATGTAATTTTTGGCGAAATAAATATATTATTATTATTATTATATTGACCGAGCTGGAGACTGGAGTAGATAGTAGACTAGTAGTAGTAGCAAGACTCTTCTTTGCGTGAACAGACTGTACCTTGAGGCATTCGCGGCACATGCCTCGGACTGTCGATACGCGGCTTTATGCATGTCATCGATTGTTGCATGTGCTGTGATGTACACAACATAGCACTTTTTTTGAAACTACGTCCAACCTTATTCAAGGTTACTAGAAACTGCCTTTGGTTATCCTCAAATATTTTCACCAATTCAGTATAGTCCCCTCGGTTGGATAATAATTGGGCCTATAAAATCGGCGTAGCTTTGAAAACGTTAATAGAAGAGAATATTCTTTTTTTTTTAATGGGCATCATAAATGGACATCATGTACTGTATTATAAAACGCTACCTCTCCTTGATAAATTTGGCAAGCTAATTAATAAATGGTTTCCTAAAAAATTGTCATCCTCAACCATATTAGCATAATAATTAGCTGTCTAGGAAAGCCTGTTAAAGTCTGTCCAAGCAAAGAAGACATTCTGGAAAGATGGGGAAAATGACTCCAGCTAGGTCAATATTGGTTCAAAAATTATTAATTTGATCTCCAATTGTAGATCAGAATGTTTTCAACAATTTTGAACAAAATTTATATAATTTTTTAACCAATATTCACCGAGATGGAGTAATTTTCTTCCCATCTTGCTAGAATGTCTTTGCTTGGACAGACTATATTCGCGTATTGCCCTCCTAGTAATTATTATCCAGTCTTGACTCAGAAAATCGATAACTATGGTGTATAATTGATGCTGCGAGCAATATTCAAGACATGAATTATTAAGAACGTAAGAAGACCAATGATAAATTATAGCTACGATATATCCTGTAGAACTCGTAGCTTTTGAATTATTAATTAATAATAGCTTTCTACAATATAGTATTATGTATTAAAGTCGAAATTCACAACCGTAGGCCTACTTGTCTCTAGATATTTTGCCTCTTGTGGATGAACTAAATAAATAGAAATTAACTTTATCAGACAACTAACAATCTTTTGAATTGAGTGCATTTCACTCTCCAAGTGGTCTGGTATGGAATTTTATTGAAATTCTCCATTTTGAATACACTGGCAATCAAATGACTGCATATCATTTACGTCATAATTATTTTATTATTTTTCATTTATTGTTATAATTGCGACTTTGTAGCAAGTATTTTAAGCAAAGGTGGTTATGAATGAGTGAAAGATTATAAAAGTTTACATTACAATTTTAACTTTAAAAACACGTTTCAATTTGAAAAATTCTGAATTTTGATGAAATTTCGCTGTTTACATAAAATAAATATAGAATAAAAAAATCCAAATAAAAATGTTCAAAAACTTTGGAAATTTTGAATTAACTGGAAAAATTTTAGAGCAAAATAGAACCAAACTAACAAATCAACTTGATATTGAAGTACATAAAACTCATCAACTGGAATAAATTAATTGAAAAGATGTAGCCTATTATAAATATACAATAAATTTTTCGATATCTAGTACTGTAAGACTACTTCGCGGAATTCTAAGACGAAGTCAACTCATTGTATTTCATTTGTTGTATGTGTATGTGTATCAATTAGATACAAGGTTGCAGGGAAAGTTTAAAAGGTGAATTTAAAATAAAAGAATAAGACAAAAGAACATTGTAATGCATCATATCCAAGGTAAATACACGAAGAAAATACTTGTTAGCGAACAAAGAGAACTATGTTTATTCGTACTCTTTGGGCTGTATTGATAGACGTGACTTGAACCAGACCATGCTCAACCTAGTCCACCTCCTTCTTTGGCGAGGATTGTGTAGTCAAAAATGAATTTTGAAAAATGTATGATAATGATTATAACCATAATACAATAAGATGTACAATAATATACAGGTTGTTTCAGGAGGAATGTGCAACCAATACTTGGGCAATACAAGTAGACAAAAAAGTTCCATGGGATAAACCCACAAAAACGCTTTGTTACCGAGATAACAATGGCGGAAAATTGAGATTTTTCAAACAATATTAATTTATCTAACAGGGTGTCCACAGAACGGGAATTGCGGGAATTATACGGGAATTTTATTTGTGCTGAAGATAAGCGGGAATTATACGGGAATTTTGTCTAGGTGCGGGAATTGCGGGAATTTTTTCCTAACTAGCTAAATTTTCAAAATCAAAGTTGAATTAATCTCATTCTGAACTATTTTACTCGACACTGCAGTAAATAATTTGAATATTAGTTTTACTATAAACTACTACCACATGTGAGTTGTAGTTTAAAGTAAAACTAATATTCAAATTATTGACTGCAGACGCAGTGTCGTGTAAAATAGTTCAGAGTGGAATATTTACTAGCCGTTCGTAAATGAAAACATGGATGTGTTGAATATCAATCTTTGTTAGGGATGGTTATCGATACAATGATGTAAACATTGATGGTGGTGATCAGAAAATAATGATTGCCTAGGTTTGAACAGTAGGGGGGGCTTGGGAGTCAACCCAATTTATATCATAGTATTTTCATCAGAATAGAAAAATCGTTTAAAAAGCCAATTGAGAGCAATCTCGAGTTTTTTTCTACATTATCCACAGATTTGATGTCAAAATAATCATTGGAAGTATAGGTTGATTCTATAAGAGCGCCGGTTCTAATATTATATCAAATTAAGAGGTTTATTTTAACGGAAAATTGAAAATGAATATATCATAATGTTCATCTTTCTTTCCGGTTTCATGAAAAATGACGTCAAGCATGTGGTCTCCTCTACTGCGCTGACACGCTTCAACTCTGTCCATAGACTCATTATTACTGCACTTGAAGTTTCCAGTTCCATTTCGCCGTCTCCCGTAAAATTCTCTCCATCATTCATTGATGTTTCGGGGTTTACATACACCAATGACTGGAACTGACTCCAAAATAAAAGTAATAAGGCGTCAAATCACACGACCTTGTTGGCCAATTCGACGGATTATCGGCGAAATGGAAGGTGAAACTTGTTGTATACAGAATTGATGCGTACCAGTACAATAGAGGAGGTAACGTGCTTGACATGATTTTTCAAACATGAAATCAGAAAGAAATTTGAACATTTTGATGTATTCAACAATTTGAATAATTTGAACAATTTGAATTTGAATTTATTCATTCTCAATTTTCCCATGGTTATGGTTACAGGAAGTGTTAGTGTGTGATGATTTTCGGCTCTAAATTTTTTTATTAATTTTCCTATTTTAATGAAAGTTTGGAACTATTTTGTGTTTTTCGGATCAACCCTTCAAAATTCAAAATTTTGAAATTATTATCACTTTCAGATCATTTCTGTGAGTGAGAAAACTTCGGCTGAAGAAGAAATTTGGACTTGTAACCTCAAATTTTAGACTATATTTTTATGAAAATTGTGTTTTGAAATACCAAGGGCTATTGACTCTCTTCAATAGATAAATAAATCAATCAATCAATCAAAATAAACCTCTTAATTTGATATATTGGAACCCGCGTAAGTAATTACTTGTCACCCTTAACATGACGTATGGAACTACCCATGAGAGTCCCCTCCCATAAATAATTATGGAAAGCAATTCGCTTATGATGATAATAAGTATTTAATAATAATTCTGTAGGTATCTATTGGCCACTGAATTCTAATGTAACAGCCAAGAGTATCCTAATCTAATTATTATATTCATATATGTGTGAAATCCTTGTACCGTGCGCATGCGCTAGTATTTTAATAATAAGTATCACAATTATGTTTTTGATTTGATCTTCATCATTTTTTGTTTCCCACCTCTTTTCTAGTTCCCTCAGTTCGGAATAACCTATTTGTAATAGCCTTGGTTGCTAGGGCTTGTAATGTTATACCCTATTCACGATCACTTGAGACGAAATGAACAAATTTTTTGCGCGTGTGTGCGGATAAAGGAAGGTATTACTTCATACGACGGTTGACCGCAGTCGAAGAGCTGTAGTCAATCACAGTTCTTGGATTTTCCTCAAGCTCAAACAAAAATAGCTACCTGTACATGCAAAAAGTTTCTTTATTTCGTCTCAAGTGATCGTGAATAGGGTATAGTCATAAACGTTTTGAACTTCTTTGAATAGGTGACAAGAATGTAACCAAAGCGAGTGAAACCTACCCTTATGAGTACATTCACCAAGAAACTCATTTGTAAGCTTATATTATCATCACTCCTATCCTAATAAAGAATCATTCCTTTAAATTATCAATTGATTTTATTAACTCTTATTAAAAGTAATAAATTGATAGTAAAATAATTTCCCAGTGAATAATTACATTAGCGTCCTAGAGTATTCAAATTTTCAATTTGTACTTCTTGCCTTGAAAGTTGATGCAATTCAATAATCTAATAAAATCCAATAGTTGATAATAAACTTCAAAATGAATGTCATGCAAATCAAATTAGCTGCAGTAGTATACTGGGTCAAGTCCCCCTGAAAAGATGGGCTCAAGTCTCACAAAATGGAATGTTTCATCAAAACATCAATGAATCAATATTAATATTATACTAGATTGTAGCTTAAAATAGGCTACATATAATTAATCAAAAATGCAAAATGACTTCTTAGTTTTCATAAATATTGACAAACTTGATAAGAATTGGGGAGTCCAGAATTCACTTGGATGCAGTGAAAAAAGTGTCTTATATTAAGCAATAATAATTATTGCATGATTGTTTGCTATTGTCACTGTGAGTCATTGTCACGTTAAATGGCAATCAATGATGCCAAAATAATCATTCGAAATTTTCCCATTTATAAGAAATTGGGTACGGTAATTTATAAACATGTATGGAATTATACCTTTATTTACATAAGATAGAACAATTTATAAGATAATTTGGAAATATGTAGCAATAAACAGGACATAAAATTGTTATTTACTAAACCATATTATATGAGATATTCTTGGCACTGCCAACATAACATAAACTTGTGTTGGCATGCACATGGAACAAATTTCTCCAGATCCCTCTGTAGAGTGTGGGTCTGTATTATTGATAATTCTTCAAGAAATATCACGCTATAATGACACAAAAATTCTCTTCCATAAAGTAAATCTGTATTTTCAGTCAAACTTCAAAAATAGTGCTCTAAAACTATATTTTTGTCCTCAAAAAATAGAAAATTTTCCGGGGGTGGACTCCCGGACTACCCTTAATTTAGGGGGAGGCACCATAACTTGCATGATAACTTGTACTGTATAGGCTTAATTACTACTCGACTGAGGCAAATTTGCTATCAGCAAGTTTAAAAGCAAACGGCTGAATTGAAACCAGTTGAAAAAACACGCAAGGCGTGAAATTAATTGTGAGGAGGTAATTGCATTCTCCTAAATAAAGTTTTTGAAGCGATATTAGTAAACAGTAATACATTTACTTTCAAAATGACACATTCAAAATGATACTCAAGATGATATTCACAATGTTATCGGGCTATGTAGCCTATAATAAATCAATAATCAAACAAACTTGAAATTGACTTGAAAGTTCAAAACTAGTTGTGGGGGAAAATAAACCTATTTTAAGGGTAGGCCTACTTTGATTATTAATTTATTGATTTATCAATATGTATGAAATTGATAACTTGAATAAGAGGCACTTGTATCAATCATTGAGTGAATAATCTTCATTGTGTACACCCACTCAGTACAATATATTTAAAAATATGTATTTTTGACCCTTTTATGAGGAAATACTCATAAAACTAAGTTTTTTTATAGTAAGTCTGAGTTTAATAAAAATCGGGAAAAATGTACAATTATAGCGGGAAAAGCGGGAATTATACGGGAATCACTGGCGGCTCGTGCCCACGAAACAGGTGAAGTGCTGTACAGTGAAAGATACGAGCACTTCACCTGTTTCGTGGGTACGAGCCGCCAGTGACGGGAATTTTCCGAGCCTGATTTTGTGGACACCCTGTCTAATTTTTTAGAGGCTTCACTCAGGTTCTGAAATAGTCAATTCCTATGTAAAATTAGCTGAGAAATTCAGTGAAACCAGTTTGAAAGATGTAACTTCAATAGTTATAGAGATAATGGTAAAAATATGCAAAATAGCGCCATTTTTCAACAATAAACTATAAACATTTTTCAACAATATAACTGGATAAGGAATTATAAATTTGTATTTTTTATTAATGGAAGTTGAAGTAAATATTGTTTCAAAAATTATACATTTGGTCTTAAATTGTAGGAAACAGTCTTCTCTGCAATTTGAAACCACATTTATAATATTTAAACCAATATTGACCGAGCTGGAGTTATTTTCTCATCTTGCCAGAATGTCTTCATTGCTAGGACAGACTACAGTCTCCTTTCGGCAAGTAGAACCTGGCCTACTTGCAGAAAGTACTTTCCCTGTGTATTGGAAATTTGGTGGAAAGTACTTTACGCTAGTTACTTTCCGGTTCTACTTTCCCCGTCTATAATAAACTTCAAAGTGGTGGTACGAAGATTTTCCTTCTTGGTACAAAAAGGTACAAAAATATGATCCATTCGAATTTCACTTTCTTGATGGTAGTAAGCAAGGTCACACCGATCAAACGTTAACCCAAAATTTGGTTTAATCCAACTTGGAGAAACCGGCCGTAAGTGACTTAAAATAACATTCTTATATTTTATTTAATTTTTTCAAGTAACTTACACTATAAAATAATATAAAAATGAATATTTTTTATGAAGAGAGTCATTCGGACAAGTTGATAAGCTTAGCAAGTTTCACACAATGAGGTTGATCTGATGATTTTTTTTCAATAATTTCATGTAATATTTATTGATTCCAAATTACTGACGAAATACTACATTAAATGGGAGAGTCTTCAAAGAATCTGGTAAAAGTTACCGATAAAAAATTCAGTTGCAATATAAAACTAACCCTATTGGTTATTGGATTAAAGAACTGATTTAATTCATCCCTTTGATAATAAAAGTAAATACTTTGATAATACATTTCAATACTTCATATAAAAATGACAGAATGTTATCTTGATTTGTATGGAATTGGTTAGGGGTCAGGTCAGGGTATAGTTGATCAGAGCAGTGCTCCTGAAGTTGACCCCAGGGGTCAGGTATAGGTTGAAATACATTTATCAGTTTGAAATCAATACTATCAAATCAATACTATGTCGTTTAGACCCTAATTTCACAAAAAGTAGAAAAACTTGAATGTACCTAAGCCTGACCCAGGGTCAGGTTCTAGAACATTGAAAAATTCTTGTTCCTATAGTTGACCCCTATCATATTAAAAAGTAAAAAAAAAGTTTTATTGATAATACATAGAATAACTTGAAAAATAATCAAATCTCTTTTAGAACAATAAAATTAAAAGTTATTAGAGTGATAATTGGGAAAAGCCCTAATGAAAACCAACTTACCTCTTAGCAAAATGGAGTTAATTCAGGAGATCAGAACTAGAAACCTGTTCTGTTGTTGCCATCGAAAACCAAGGAAGACTAAACACCAAAGATGTCTAGTATTGCCAGTTTTACGCCACTTAATTCTAAACATTTTTCTGGTCTCTATGGTGCAGAGATTGAAATGAAATGGTCCCAAGTCTTAATAAAGCCAAAGAAATAGAGAGGAGTCAGGTATTAGAACAGGGTCAGCTATTGGTACAGTTACCTTAATAATAATAATTTATATTAATTCTAGTAATCCAGTTATTGATGACGAGAGAGATTACATTATAAAACAATAATTATGATCACAATTGATAATCTCTGAGGCAATAATTTCTAATCTTTGAATAAGTTCTGGAAATGTCTATTTTTAACCAATAATTGTATTAATTTATGTCAAAATAATAAGTAAATAACTTGAGTAATATATCACACAGATACAATAAACATTTTTTTCTAAAATAGTATAACTTACATCTTTTTCAAAAGTATTTTTATTCCCACCAACTCATTTTCAATTTTTTATTTTCTATTATGACGTTCAATATATATATATTTTTTTTGTTTATTGGAGGAAGACGAGGAAGTGATAAGTAGACTACTCTCACTTTGACACGGATCACGTCCTTAAAAAGACAAGAATGAAAGAATTATTTTATACAATTATACTGTTATTCTTCATATTTTCATCCACCATATTTACCCCATAAAATATGCTAATTGATTTTTTTTTGTTCCAGCTTAATGTTCAAGTTTTCTAAAAAACTTGTAAGCAAGTGCATCTACGTTTCGATACTCAAGGCTTCAGAACCTGATCTCTTGATCATGTAAGTAATTAAAAAATTCTATACAGTGTTTCTAAAATAGACCGTCAAACTTCGTGATTAGTTAAATTTACAACAAAATAAAATAGAAGTTCTAGTAAAGATAGGTACTAAATTGATCCGTTACAGAGATAGAAATGGCGGAAGATTTCACATTTTTCTTCAGATTTTTAATTTTTAATTTCCTTTAAACGTTCAATTCTTATTTTAAATTTGTAACTTTAGATGAAATCAAATAAAACTTGATATTAGTAATTAACTAATCATTCCTGAGATAATGCGATCATATGCTAAAAAAGTTCGTGATTAAAAGTTCAAACTTGAAAAAGTTCAAACTTCGTGATTAGTTAAATTTACAACAAAATAAAATAGAAGTTCTAGTAAAGATAGGTACTAAATTGATCCGTTACAGAGATAGAAATGGCGGAAGATTTCACATTTTTCTTCAGATTTTTAATTTTTAATTTCCTTTAAACGTTCAATTCTTATTTTAAATTTGTAAATTTAGATGAAATCAAATAAAACTTAATATTAGTAATCAACTAATCATTCCTGAGATAATGCGATCATATGCTAAAAAAGTAATTTTTCATCATTAAAGGGATGTAAGTAGGATACCTAAATACCATAGCCTCCTTTAAAGGAAGCTATGCTATAATACTCGTGCGATATTTCAAATCAATCGTGAAGACGAAGAAGTGAATGTAGAAAATCTAGTTTTGAAGGGAAAATGTCAATTTACTTTTTTGTCCAAAACGCACCCAAATCTTATAAATTTGGTGTTTCATTGATCAAAACAGATTTTCAAAATTTGATACTTTTTGTCGGTTCCGTCTTCTTTGAATTCTGATTCATGAGGTTTTAGTGCGTTGCAGTTTGGTTGCCATGGTAAAATTCAATAATTTCCGATCGTGGATTAGTGCATCAAGTGTTTTTTTGTGTTTGGCTCTATGAAATTTGAAGAAATTCACCAAAATTCTTTGTATCAAAAATACTTGATGTTCAATATCAAGAACTATCACAATAATTCTCCATCATGGGAAATTGTTGTTATGTTGGCTGTGTAACTTCTTCGGAACTCCTCACAAATAAGCCATACGATAATAATAATAATACTAATAGAGCGTTCTAGAGGAAAATGTGACATTCCCATTGGTTCAAAATAGTACAGGTCAACGATTAGGTATCCTACTTATATCAATTAAAAAACGTTTTTCAGCATATTTTCCCCATTACACAAATATCAACTGGAGAAAATGACTCCAGCTCGGTCAATAATCATAAATTTGATCTCAAAATGTTTCTTACAATTTGAGATTGAATTGATAATTTTTGAACCAACATTGACCAAGCTGAAGTCACTTTCCCATCTTGACAGAATGTCTTATTTGCTTAGACAGACCATGCCTCCATGCGGCCCCAATGAAATGGAAATTTAAAGAAGAGTTTGAAATTTTGCACCATTACTATCTCGGTAACAAAGCATCTAGGACCCATGTTTACTGGACTCTATATAATCTTTTTTTATGTAAGGAAATTACACTTAGTTCATTGGTCTGTTTTAAAACCACTTTTAATAGCTATAAATTTTCTCAACTTATAGTTTTTTGACTGATACCCATAGATAAAATTTTGCATGACTATTCATTAAAAAAAAATGTTGAGTGAACATTTTATAATCAAACATTCACAATAAATGTTGCAGACGAATTTTATGCTCGAAAATGTTACTATAATGTAATCATTTTACAATGAATGTTACATTTCACGTGAAGCTCACATTTACATTCTAAAATAAAATTTTATTATGCAGTGGATAAAATTACGTGTTCTTAAAAGCAATGCCCTTTCAATAATGATACTTTGTGGTAATGTGGCAACTCATATATTATTATCAACAAACTTTGAAATCAGGTTATGTTTGACGAAAATTTATCTTATTAGATCTCTTGTATAGCCTATATAGCCAATATTTCTTGTATATATAGCCAATAATTCTTACTCATTAGATCATTAATAGAATTTTATTTCTTTGGTTATTCTTGGAAAATCATGAAATATATCACATTTGTTGATTTATCTGTTGTTCTATGCCGAAATCAACTACCATGACTTTTTTCAGCTTTCTCACAATATTTATGAAACCGATTATTCTGTCGATATTTTTATTCATTACTTTTTGAAGAGCATTAAATACTCTACAAATTTCACCCTCTGAACGGTTTTCCATCTCCATGCGATTTATAGCTCGTTAAGAATTGATCATCTTTCAATCTTGCAAAAAATTGCTGAATCGATGTAACTTATTGTTTACTCTTTTAATTTTTCAAGTCGTATGATTTATCGCAATAAGGGTGTTATCAAGATGTTGATACAATCACTGATAATAAATTAGAAAGGAAACGGTATATTATTGGGTAGTGACTGAATTTATGAGACTCTAAATTTGGCGCTAACCGGTGATGGTTTGTAGACTTCTACGGTTGGTGAAGGGGAAAGAGTGGTGACCCTTCCATTTGCATTGGGGTTCTGAAGAGTTTCAGAGAGCATTTTTCAAAGAGTTTCAAGAGTTTGAGGTAGCATCCCTAAGCGACGGCTTGAGCTACGCAGCTCTAGCTGCACGTCTATAGCTTTATAGATTATATAGTATAATTATTATTCAAGTGATATATAGATATAATTATAAGCTAGAGACGCACGCCTAGAGTCGCTTAGGAAATCCACCTTAACGGTAGGATTCCCAAGCGGGACTGCCCGGCTCTAAATCCGCTGCTCGGGCTGCCCAGCTCTAGCTTTAGTCCAGTCAATAAAGTATTATAGAGTGCATGAAATATGCCCCAATTTTTGACCTCGGGGATTCGTTTAGACTAGTTAAGAGGTTAACATACTAAAAGTCCCCGGACCTGGAGGGTGAGCATGGGGGTTTGTAGGGTCTTTTGAGTTACCTCCATAAAATCTTATTTGAAAACATTATTATTATCATTATAAACATAAATGAAAATGAAATTATTATATACAATGATTTGTTATGTAAAACATATTGTTGAATTTTTTTAGCCTATTTAGATCAACAGCCAATGAGAGCACAGGTTGCGGTTGAAACACGAACACAGTAAAGACATTGAAAAAGGTGTTTCTAACAAAGAACAAGCCAAATCAGATTTGGGCTCCATCAGGAGTTACTTACGGCATCACTATCCAATAGTCAACCTTTATTCATAACCACAAATTATTTATGTCACAAACTCAGCAACGGTTTCAGGTATAATTTTTCATGACTACTGATTAATCGGAAAAGAAATACGCACTGAACTTTACAAAAACAAACTATATTAACCGAATATAATCAAGTTGAAAGAAATTAAATTAACTGAATATTATTTGTAAATGATATAAATCGAAAGAGCATAAACACCGCGGTAACGAAAATAAAAAGCGAACAGACAACAGAACAACAGGAGTCGGAGGAAAATAAAGTGGTACAGCCGGGCTGTACTTGCAATCCCTGATAAGCCGCCACTGGTGGAGGTGCTGAACAGGGTGAGGAAAGGTACACTGGCTTACTAAGCGGTCAAGGATTGTATATTTGGTAAAAAAGAGATCAGTAAGAGGATAAAGAACCAAGTATACAGATCAATAATTGAACCAATATTGCTGTACGGGAGTGAAAGCTGGCCGATGAGATCATGCCATGAAAATAAAATAAAAACTGTAGAAATAAAATGTCACAGGAGAACCGCGGGAAAGACAAGAAGAGAGAATCAGAAACACCTGAATCAGAGAGGAAGTTGGCATGAGAGATGTAAGTGAGAGAATATATTTACTCAAATTTAACATGAGAAAATGTCCGTTAACGTGTCTCGGGAATGCTTTGCAGCTGGGTTGATGCAATTAAGAGTAGCATGCTATTATAAGATACATTTATAATATCATTGCATTCGATAGCATTGCTATTCAAAACTTGCTTTAGCCCAGCTGCAGAGTATTCCCGAGACACGTTAAAGGACTTTTTCTCATGTTAAATTTGAGTAAATGATAGATTTAAATCACTCAAAATGTAGGTCATGAAATTCTCTACAAGCTCATATGAGAAATTTGCCTATAAACAATTCTATAATTCGTAAATTGAGAAAAGTGCGCAATTTTTTGGCTAGGATAGGGAAATGAATGCTAAATTTTTAACTAGATGAACTCCGTGACGTCAAAATTATAACTTTCACAGCCAGCTGCTTCACTCCGCCCCACCTCTACTCTTCTATAAACATTGGGTCGAGGCTACCCCAACGCTGTAAAGGCATAATGGGGAGAGACAAAGAAGAAGAAGAAGGAGGTTATAGAAATGGAAGAAGATAGATTACCAAGATTTCTAGTCCAAGTTACAAAAAAGAGATGCTTTCTGTTATAAGTTGGGTAATGATAGTGGCATTAGCTATGATAACGAGATCAATTTTTATTGTGGTGTTGAATTAGGGGTATTCACTTGTTGACCATTTGATCAGCTGTTTCGATTCAACTAATAAGTTACTACGATTTAACTAACCAAAAGAATACCCCCACCCCAATACCTCTGAAAATTATTTCAGACTTGAGCACAATGCAATTTGAAAGGAGGTAGAGGACCTTTACCATTTGTAACTAATAATTATTAAACTACAGTTAGGGATGTCCTTGGATTATTATCCTTGAAGGGTACTTTCTAGTGATGTGGATCGGGAATATTCCCAGTGGGAAGGAACTTATGATTTGGGAATATTTCTTTGGCCAAGAAATTTTGGAAATTTATGTAAGTATATGGGAATTTATAAAATTCATTCAAAATGATTGAAATTGAACAATTTGAGTCACTTTTCACGTTATTAAGTGCTTTAAAATGATTGGAATTGATCAGTCCTCAGTCACTTTCCACATCATAAGATGTAAATCATCCTTGTCATTTTGGTAAATTGGTATTATATGTAAGTAGAAAACGGCTCACACATAAATATAATGTAGATACATAATAATAGAATTGTCTTTGAAAATGACATTGAGAGAAATTCAATATTCAATGGTTCTTAGGATTAGGCTTCAACAATCATTAGTAATTTAACTTCTTGAATGTCTAATTTTGTTTTGTCCTGTATTATCTGGTGCAAAATGAAAAACTTATATAGCCAAAAATATTGTATTATAGGTCTAGGCCTACCAGCTGGTTGCCAGTTTCATATTCACTCCACTATTCAGTCCGTCCAAGCAAAGAAGACATCCAGGAAAGACAGGAAAACGACTCCAGCCCGGCCAATACCGGTCCATAAGCCATGAATTGTCAAATTGTAGATCAGAATAACCCACAATCCGAGACAGAACCCACAGTCCCCGACCGTGCTGAAGTCGCCCGCCAGAATGCCTTTCCCGCCCGGACAGACCATAAATAACCAATTTATTCCTTTGTTTGAATTACGAAAAAATTTGAAATCAAAACTAAAATAATTCTAGTTAAATTTTGTATAATTATTATACAATTCCAAATGCAATATATTTTCAGCAGCTGCTGGGGTGACATTATTCCTTACGTGGAAGGATAAAGTTTTATGAGCGTTTTTTTATTTTTCTGATTGACTTTAATCTCTGTACAGCCACACTTTCTTGTATACGTTCTTCATTATCTCCCATTCCGTTCTCTCTCTTGCCACGTCGCTCCGCCGGATGCTCTCTTGAACTAACTAATTTGTACGATGGTCTTCCTCTGATTCTCCGCAACGTGCGTGGGTACCAGTCCAATATTGCTTTGGTCCATCTTCCATCCGTTGGATGGCCAGCCCAATTCCATTTCCTCTCTATCACAGATCATACAGCAAGCGAATAATCATGAACGAGGATAAAGGTAACGAGTGGTTGGCACGTTGATCCTCTCAACCATAAGCCAGTTTCCGTAACCAAGTGACGGCGCAGAACACCTCTGAATAACATCCAGTTAATCATTTAGAGTGTAATGCAAAAATTACTTTAGTGATTTAAAGCAATCCTTAGTGATTCTTGAAAGCCGTGGAATTGTTTTCTTTTTAATATCCAATTAATATCCACTCAACTTATGTTTTTGTTTTAGTTCATTTTGTTGTATCTATTAATTTATAATTTTTTCATTTCTATTCTATAGTTTGTTTCGGGGGCTAATTATTTTTGTGCTAATAAATAGAATTAACTTACTTCTCAGTTCTCATGCAATGGAAATCGAAGTACACCTTGAAAATTTTTGACTTATGTCTATAGTTCACCTGACTCACAGTTACAGGCCTTTATTAGTGAAGTAAAACAGGTTCAACTTGTAAGACTAGATGATAGTAGTAAAGTATTAGATAGATAGTAGTAAGATAATGGTAGTTAACGTCATTGAAACACTTTTGATTGAGTGCTCATTCTTCCTTACACGTTCCATGAGAATAATCAGTATATGAACATAATTACTGTTTTATTTCAACTTATTACAATTTTTAAGTTATTCATTCTTGTATATTTTACATAAATATGTTGTATACCAGGTGTTTGAGACTTTGTGCAGCAAAAATCGTATTTTTTAGTAATTTTAGATGGAAAAAATCATAAGTTTTTGGGAATTTATGATTTTTGGGAATATTTCCTTGATCTTGAATTCCTGGGAATTTTACATTACTAGTCCTAAACACCATCTTGAATATTACTTCGTATGTACATTTTAGCATCAAAATATTGACAAAAACATAGGTAGCTGATTTTGGAGAAATTCCATTTTTTTGAAAAGTGATCATCAATCTTCCAAAAATATTTCAAAAATATCAATATTAATATGTTATTTAAATTCTACTTCTCCACAACTTTTAGGGTGAGGGGGTAGTGAATTTATTGTTACTTGATGAGTTACATCACATTCAAAAGCAGTTAGGTCAATGTTTTGGTAATATTTTTGAAAAATGAGGGCTTTTGATCGAATGTAAAGAAATTTCTATTGGGCCGATTTCTGTCTTCGTTTTCTCAATCGACGCAGATTTTAGTCATCTTCAATTTCTATGTAGAGCATTTTGCTCTAGGATCAAATCAGTTTTATGCGAAAAATTGTACCTTCTAAACCCCATCCCTCCCCCCAGGTTCGGGGACTTTTGGTATGTCTTAACAAATTCCATAGGTCGAATATTGGGACATATTTCATACACTCTATAATGCTTAACATGTTCAATGTGGCCACCTTCGTGTCTGATAACTGCTTCAACACGAACGCCTATGTTATTGGTGACTCGGCAACACATATCCTCGGTTATCTCGTTACCTGAACATGCTGCATAACAATTTTGTTCCTCAGCTTATTGCAAAAACGTTTTGATTAGAGAATCAGTGGTTCATGCAGGATAGAGCCAAACCACACACGGCTAATGTTGTTTCAGACTTTTTGCATGAGAATTTTAACTAAAGTATCATTTCAAACCGATTTCCAAATCGCTTTGCCTGTGGGCATAACTGGCCCCCAAACAGTCCTGATTTGCTTTGAATCCGTTCTACTATTTTATTTGGGGATTTCTGAAGGAAAAGATCTTCACTAAACTTCCTAACACACTGATGGATCTGCGAGTGCTAATCATTGAGGCATATAAAGAGATAACTGAGTCACCAATGACGTAAGCGTTCGTGTTGAGGCAGTTATCAGACAAGAATGTAGCCACATTGAACATGTAATGACCAGTAACTAATCTCTAGGAATACAGTAGATAAATTATATCTCATTTTTCTGTATTGCTTTCACAATAAACTTTCTATGGTAAAACTAAATGTTTCATCATATCGTGCGCACCAACCTGTACGTCCTGGTTGACTGTTGAATAAATTAGGAACTACGCCTTATTTCTAACTGACTACAATGAAAAACAACATTATCACAATAATAATTTTTTTTCGATGAGTTTTTGAAGTGAAGAATATTTTATAATATACTCATTTTAATTTTTAAAGCGACATTGTGTAAACTTTCTACATTTTTTGATAAATTTGAGCTTTTTCTTCTGTATATTTGTCAAATTTATAATATTTTACAAAATATATTAGGAACTAGATTAGGGTTGTCTGTAGCCAAGAGTATTTATGTCCTTACATAATAGTTATTTCATAAATATATTGATTTTATTAAAAATACTAACCTGAGTGAGATAACAGATTCAGTATTCATTTATCTGTAATTCACAGGATATAAAGAAGATGAAATTTCACTTACAAAATTATGAAATTTTGATAGTGGATTTTATTTTTAGTATGGTCGAGCGAAGAAAACATTCAACGAGAAAGAATCAACTCGATTGTAAGCAATCAATTGAAACAAATCCCTACATACTCATCAATATAAAACCATACCAAAGTTGAAAATACATTATACACTGGTCGAGCAAAGAAGACATTCTGGCAAGATGGGAAAATAATTCCAGCTCGGTCAAGATTAGTTATAAAATTTGGGTTTTTAAATTTTAAAATTTTTTCCAAATTTTTGGGAAAAATTTTTCCCTTTTTCCCAAATTTTAAACCAAAATTTAAACTTCTTTTCCGACCTGGAAATTTTTTTTCCCTTTGGAGGAAAATTTTCTTTTTTTTTGGGGTGCTTTCTTTATTTTTCAACAAGTATGGTTTAATTTTTTAAAAAAGAGTATGTTTAAGGTTATTTAAAATTTACCACAATTGAAATTTGGGTTTCTTTTTTGTTAATGGGTTTTCAAACCCTAGAACCATATAAAAATTTAAAAAAATATTAAGAAAAATAAAATTTTTGGGGGGGAAAAGTTTTAAATTTTCAAACCCTTCTTTTTATTAAAACCCCCGTTTTAAAAAGGGGAATGAAAAAAATTCCCTTTTTTTTTCTCATCAAGTTTTTTTTTTAAAAAAAATCCAAATTTTTAAAAATTTATAAAAAAAAACTATTTAAAAAAAGTTTTTAAAAAATAAAAACTTTGGTTTTAGACAACCCAATTTTTTTTTAAAATTTTGTTTTTTAAAGACAAGTTTAAAAAGAAAAAAAAATCCAAATTTTTATAAAAATGGGAAAAAAAAAGGTTTTTAAAACAATGGGGCGCCCTTTTAAAGAAAAATTTAAGTAAAAATAAAAAAATTTTCCCTTAAACTTTTTTGGAAAAAAATAATTATTTTGTGATTTTTAATTTTTTTTTAAAAAAATTGTTTTGGTGGGGCCCGGGAAATTTCTTAAAAAAATTTATTCAAAAATCCAACCAAAAGGAAAAAAAATTTTTGAAAAAGGGGGAAAAAATTTTCAAAAAAAAGTTTATTTTGTGAAAAGCCAAATTTTAAAAAAAAATTTTAATAATTTTATTGTTTTTTTTCCTTTAAAGGGTTTTTTTTACTGGTTTAAAAATTTTTTTCAAATTTTTGAAAATTTTTTTCTTTTTTTTCCCGTTTCGAAAATAAAAGTTTTTATTACCCCAATGATTTTTTAAAAAACCTAATTTAGGGAAAAAATTTTGGTTTTTTCGGGGGTCCCAAATTTTAAAATTTTTTAAAAAAACAAATTTTTAAAAAATAAAATTGGCGGGAAAAAACCCCTCCCCGTTTTTTTAAAGGCGATTTGAAAAATTTTTTTATTCCCATAAAAAAAGGGTTAAAAAATTCCATTTTCAAAAAATCTGGAAAAACAACATTTAAGGGGCCCTTTTTGTTTGGGGTCTATTTCACAAAAACCCAATGATTCCCCCTTTTAAACAAAACTTTTTAGAAAAAAATAAAAAAAATTTTGTTTATTTGGGGAGCGGGGAAAAGGTTTAAGGCTTTAAAACCATGGCCGGAAAAAAATTGGGGGTTTTTCCGAGAACACCAATAAAAACAAAAAAAGGCGTTCGGGGGAAAAGGTTTAAAACAAAGGGCTGTTTAAATTTTTGTTCTTTAATGTATGAAAATATGTCCCAATATTCATTTTTTTAAAAAACCCAAAAACCCGAACCGAAAAGGGGGGGAAAAAAGTTTAAAAAAATTTTCAATTTTTCCCTAAAAAATGATTTAGAGCAAAATGTTTTAGGAAAAGAATGACTAAAATCTCGTGAAAACGAAAAACAAAAATCCAATAAAAATTTCTTTAAAACCTCAAAATTAAAAAAATTTTAAATTGACCCAACTAGAAAATTTATTAATAAACCCAATAAAATAAATTACCCCTCCAAAAAATTGTGGAAAAAAATTTTAAAAACATTTTAATATTGATTTTTTTAAATTTTTTGGGAATTTTTTTAAAAAAAAATGGAATTTCTAAAAATAAACCTCCTTTTTTGTCAATATTTTGATGCTAAAATTTACATACGAAGTAATATTAAAGAGGGGGTTTTTAAATTTAGTAATGAAAATTTAAAAATTAAAGGGTCAAAAAAAATTTCCCAAAAAACAAAATTTTAAAAACATGTTTTTTCCATCTAAAATTACAAAAAAAATACTTTTTTAAACCAAATTTTCCTCCAAATTTTTAAAACCTCAAGAATGAATAACCCAAAATTTTAATAAGTTGAAATAAAAGGGAGTAATTATGTTCATATACTGAAATTTCATGGAACGTGTAAAGAAAAATCAATCAAAAAGGAGTTAAAATTATCTTACTACTATCAAAACACTACTATCTCTGTCTTACAAAAAGTTGGGAATTTTTTTCCAAAAAATAAAAAACCCGTAATATGGTGAACCCAAAACATAAGTCAAAAATTTTTAAGGTTATCTTTCCATTTCAATAAAAAAAATTAATTCTATTTAAATTTAAAAAAATTTGCCCCCCCAAAAAAATTTTTAAATAGAAATGAAAAAAATTTAAATTAAAAACAAAATGAACAAAACAAAAAAATAAATTGGGGGTAATTGGATATTAAAAAAAAAAAAATTCCCCACTTTTAGAATCACAATTCTTTAAATATAAATTAAATTTTTATTACAATTTTAAATGATTAACCCGATTTATTCAGGGAAATTTTTCTGCCCTCAAAATTTTCAGAAACTTTTAAAAATTTTATTGTTCATAAATTTTTTTGTTGGATTTTAAGAGAAAAATTGGGCCAAATAATTTTAAAAAAACAAAAATGGCCCCTTCCCAAACGGGGGGGCCTCTTTAAATTAGTTGTTCGAAAACCCCAAAGGAAAGGGGAAAAGGAAAAATTTGGGGAAAAAAAAAAATTTGAAAAAAAATAAAAAAAAAATGTTTAAAAAATTTTTTTCCGAAAATGTTTCCCCCCTTTTAAAATTTAATATTAAAAAAAAAAAAACAAATTTTTTTTTTTTAAAAAATTTTGGATTAAAAAAATTAAAATTTTTTGGGGGGGAAAAAATTTTGGCACTTTTTAAAAAAAATTTTTAAAAAAAACCCCTTAAATTTTTGGGGGGGAAAAATTTTTTCAGTGAGTTTAACATTTCAACTAAAAAAGATAAATATTTTTTTTTTTTAAAAATTTTTTATTTTAAAAGGAAAATTGCCCCTTAGGAAAATTTTTAAATTTTTTTTAAAAACCAGAAAAATTTTTTTAAATTTTTTCCCGAAAAATTTAATATTTTAAATAAATTTTGGGCCTTTTTAATGAATTTACCAAAATAAAGTTTTTAAAAAATTTGAAAATTTTTTAATATTTTAAACAAATTAAAAAAAATTAAATTTTAAATTTAATTTTTAATTTTTTAAAAAAATAAAAATTTTTTTTTTATTTTTAAAAAAACCCCCAAAGAATATTAAAAATAATTTTAAAAAAACCCCAAAAAAATTTAAAGGAAAAATTTAATTTTTAAAAAGTTACAAATAAAGGCCCTTTCCCAAATTGAATTAAAATTTTTCGGGGAATTGGGGAAATTTTTTTGGTTTTTAAAAAATTTTTTGAAAACATTTTGAAAGGGGGGAATTAAATAAATTTTATTATTAAATTACAACCCCAATTTCCCCACAATTTTTTTTAAAAAAATTTTTTTTTTTAAATTTTTAAATTTTTTTTCTTCCCTTTTAAAAAAGTTGTTTTCGGGGTTTTTTTAAAGTAGAGGGGGGGGGAAAAAAAAAATTATTTTTTAAAAAACCTTTTTAAAATTTAAAAATCTTTTTTAATTAAAAATTTAAGGAAAAAATTAAAACCCTTTTTAAATTTTTTTTATTTAAATTTCATTTATCCAAAAATTTGGAAAAAACCCCTTTACTGTTGGGTCTTCCGGGGAAAAAGGGGAAAAAAAACAAATAAGTTTTTAAATGTATTTATACGTTTTAAAAATTTGGGAAACAACCCAAAAATTAAATTTTTTATTTAAAAATTTAAAAAAAATTCCCCCTTTTTTAGGGTTTTTATTTCCTCGGGTTTTTTTTGCCACCCCATTTTTTCTTATTTTTTAATTTAAAAAAATTAAAAAATTTTGCCCCCCAAAGGATTTTTTTTAAATTTTTCTTTTTCCTTTAAAATTTTTTTTTTAAAAAACAATTTCCAATCCCCCCTTTATTTTTTACCCAAAAACCTTTTTTTTGGGGGTTTCCCCTTTTTCCCCCCTTTTCTTTTAAAAATTTTTTTTTTTTTTTTTTTTTATTTATATATTTTCTAAATTATTAATTTTTTTTCTTTAACTTGAATTTTTTTTTATTTTTTTAATTTTTGGGGAAAAAAATCGTTTAAAATTTTAATTTTTTTGGGAAAAAAATTTTTGTTTTTAAAAAAAGTTACTTTGGAAGGACCCGGCCCCTTAGGAAATCTGTTTTGGCTTGGTTAAAAACATTTTTTTAATTTTACACTTGTGTTTAAAAAATTTAAACTTTGTTTAAAAAAAAAAAATTAAACAATATTTTTTAAAAAATAAAAAAAATTTCTTTTTCATTTTTTATAATATAATAAAAAATTTTTAAAATAAAAAAAGACTAAAAACCCCATGTTTCCCCCCCGGGTCGGGGTTTTGGGGTTTTTAAACCTCCAAACAAAACAAACCCCCGGGGAAATGGGTTTTTCCTCAAAAATTTTTATTGACTGGACAAAAATGGCGGCCCCCCCCGGGGAAGACCCGGGGTCCCTGAAATCCTACCTTAAAAGGGGGGAAAGGATCAGGCTGCGCCTCTTTTATATCACCCCAAATTAATAAAACTAAAAATAAATCAAAATTTAAAGTGGGACTAAAACCTTTTAAAATCTTCAAAAAAATAAAGGAAAGGGGTCCCTTCCCCCCTTTAAAAATAAATTTTACAAAATTTGGGCCCAAATTTAAGTCTCAAAAATTCAGTCACTCCCCAATAATATACCGTTTCCTTTCTAATTTTTATCGTGATTTATAACATCTTTGTAATTTTCGTTCCAAAAAATTTTGCAAAATTAGTTGAAAAGTGTAACAACTATTGGGAAATGGAAAATTTAATTTGAAATTTTGATTTTTTAATTTTTAAAAAATAATAAAAATACGATTTTTTTAAAAAGGAAAAGGAAAAAGTCATGGTGATTTGGTTTTAAAAAAATAAATAAACAAAAATTATATTTCTAATTTTCAAGAATAAAAAAGAAATAAAATTCTTTTAAATGTTTAATTAAATTTTTATAAAAAAATAGGGTATATAAACTATACAAAAATCTAATAAGAAAAATTTTTCCCAAAAAAATGTTTAAAAGTTTGTTGAAAAAAATATATGAGTTCCCGAACAAAAAATTTTTTGACTTTTTTAAAAAAAATTTTTAAACCCTTTTATAAAAAAATTTTATTTTAGAAAAGGGCTTCACAAAAGTAACATTCATTTAAAATGTTTACATTATAAAAATTTTCACCAAAATCCAACATTTTTGTGAATGTTTTATTATAAAATGTTCACTCAAATTTTTTTAATGTATCAAAATTTTTTTTGGGGTCAAAAAAACAAAATTGAAAAAATTTTTTTTAAAATGGTTTTAAAAAATGAACAAATTTTAATTTTTAAAAAAAAAGATTATAAGGGGGCATAAACTGGGTCCAAACTTTTTTCAGATTAATGGGGCAAAAATTTTAAACTCCTTTAAAAAATTCCCTTTCGGGGTTTAGGAAAATTTTTTCTAAAAATAAACATTCTGTGGGAAATGACTTCAGCTTGGGCAATGTTGGGTTTAAAAATTATAATTCAATTAAATTGTAAAGCTTTTTGGGTCAAAATTTATTAGAGCAAAATCATTTTCTCCCGTTGATTTGTTAATGGGGAAAAAATGCTGAAAAATTTTTTAATTGTATAAATAAAAACCTAATCGTTTAAAATTTTACTAAAAATTTTTTAAAACAAATTTTTATTATTTTTTAAAAAATTTGGAGGAAAAAATTTACAAAATAAAATTTATGATGGGATTATGATATTCTTGATATTGAACATCAAGTATTTTGAACAAAAAATTTTTTAATTTTTTCAAAAACTAAACAAAAAAACTTTCCTTCCCGGAAAATTAATTTTGGGGACACCCCCTAAAAACCCCATGAATCAGAAAAAGGAACCCAAAAAATATCAAATTTTTAAAATCTGTTTTTAATGAAATTTTTAAATTTGGGGTGCTTTTGGGCAAAAAATAAATTGTTTTCCCCTTCAAATTTTCTCTTCACTTGTTTTAAAATCATTTGCATATTTCCGAAAACTATTTTTTAGATTCCCACCTCCTTTTATTTAAAAAAACTTTTTTTGCATATGATCCGGAAAATTTTGAAAAATATTAAGTTTTATTTGTTTCATCTAAATTTAAAAATTTAAAATAAAAGAATTTAAAATTTAAAATTTAAAAGAAAAAAAATTTTATTTCTATTTGGGATCAAATTTTGTATATTTTACAAATTTTTTTTATTTTTTTAAAATTTTAAATAATCACGAAGTTTAACTTTTTTAATTTTTTTAATCCGAAATTTTTTTTATATTTTTTATAGGAATGTTAGTTAATTACTAATATAAGTTTTATTTGTTTTAAAATCTAAATTCAAATTTAAAATAAAAATTGAAAAAAAAAATTTAAAAAATCGAAAAAAATAATTTTCCCCATTTTTTTTGTAAGGGAAAATTTTGGTCCTATCTTACTAGAATTTTTATTTTATTTTTTTTAAATTTCTAATCACAAAGTTTACGGTCTTTTTTAAAACACTGTAAAATTTTTTTATTCCCCATAAGATCGGTTTTAAAACCTTGGGGAAACGTAGATCACTTGTTTAAAATTTTTTTAAAAACGAACCGGGAAAAAAAAACAAAAAATGGGGTAAATAAAAAATAAGAATCGTATAATTTAAAAAAATAATTCTTTCATTCTTGTTTTTTTGGACCGTGAAATAAATTTTAATCATTTCCTTCCTCAATAAACAAAAAAATATATATATTTGAACGTCATAATAGAAAAAAAAAAATTGAAAAGGGTTTGGTGGAAAAAATACTTTTGAAAAAATGTAATTATATTTTTAAAAAAAATTTTTATTTTATTTTGATTATTCTCAAGTTATTTATTTTTTGCTAAATTTAAAATTTTTGGGTTAAAAAATAGACTTTTCAAAATAAAGGTTAAATTATTGCCTCGGATTTCAATTGTATATAATTTTTTTTTAAAATTAATTCTTAAATAACTGGTTAAAATTAATATAATTTATTTTTAAAGGTAACTGTCCAATAAATTTCTAATACCCGATTTTCTATTTCTTTTCTTTTTAAAAAAATTTGGGGCCATTTCATTTTTCGAAAGAGACCGAAAAAAAGTTTTAAAACGAAACATTAATCTTTGGGGTTTTTTTTGGCAAAAAAACCGAAAAGGTTTCATTTGATCTCTGAATTCCATTTTTCTAAGAATAAAATTTTTCTTGGGCTTTTAAATTTTCCTCTAATAACTTTTTTTTTTGTTCAAAAGGATTTGATTTTTTAAAAATTATTTTTTGTATTTCAATAAAACTTTTTTACTTTTTATATATGGTTCAATATGGGAAAAAGAATTTTTGTTCTAGAAATTTTACCTGGGTCGAAACTAGGTACTTATTTTCTACTTTTAAATGGGTAAAAGACATTTGATTTGATAGTATTGTTAATGATAAATGTATTTCAACCTATAGACCCAGTCAACAGGAGGCACCCTTTTGTTATACCTGACCATTACCAATTAAAATCAGTAACATTCTGTCATTTTTATATGAAAATATTAAAACTTTATTATCAATATTTTACTTTATTATCAAAAGTAATTAAATCAGTTAAACAATAACCAATAAGTTAGTTTTTAATATTCAACTAATTTTATCGTAACTTTACCAGATTTTTAACTCTCCATTTAATTAGTATTTGTATAATTTGGGAATCAATAAATATTACTGATATTATCTGATAACCATTTTAAAAGTCATCAACTTGTCCAATATCTCTTCATAAAAAATATTCATTTTATATTATTTTATAATTAGGACTAAAAATTAAATAAAATATTTTATTTACAAAGCCATTTCTAAGTTGATTAAATTTAATTGTTTGATCATTAACTTATACATCAAAGGAAATTGAATGATTATTTTGTATGTACCAGGGAAATCTTCGTCCCCCGGTTTATAGACGGGAAGTAGAAGGAATAACAGCGAAAGTTTTCCCAATTTCAATAACAGAAAGTCTTCTCAATAGGCCGGTTTACCCAAAAAGTTGTCTAACAATGAATTAAGATGAAAATATTCGTCAATATTGGAAATATTATAAAATGTGGTTTCAAATTGCAAAACTGTTTCCTACAATTTGAAATATAATTTTGAAACAAATATTTACTTCAACTTCATTAATAAAAATACAAATTTTAATTCCTTAAACAATTTATTTTGAAAATGAAAATATTATTGAAAAAAAACTTTCAATTTTTAATTATCATAACTATTAAAATTAATCTTCAAACTGGTTTCTATTTCTCACAATTTTAAAAGAATTTACTTTCCCTGAAACCTCTAATTAGCAGGGTCCAAATGCTGAAAATTCCCCTCACTGGCAACTCGTACCACAAAGGTGAAGTGCTCGTATCTTTCCCACACCTTCACCTGTTTCTGGGGTTTTTAGTATTTTATATTTCCCTTTCCCTATATTCATTTTTTCCCAAAAAAACAACTTCATAAAAAAAATTTTGATTTTTTAAAAAGTAAAAAAATTTTTTTAAATATATTTCTGGTGGATAAAATAAAATTTTCCTCAATGATTTTTTCAATTTTCCTTATTAAAGTTTAATTTCTATATTGATAAATCTAAAATTTTTTTTTTATTTAATTTTCTAATAACCCCCCCAAAATTTGAATATTTGCCTTTCATTTTGAATTTCATTTTGAAAATAAAATTATTACTGTTTATAATATCTTTAAAAAATTTTGGGGAATGCTTTCCTCCTCCTTTTTTCTTTTTTTTTTAATTAGCCCTTTTTTTAAAATTTCGATGTTTGTAATTTTTACAAAAAATTATCATGCAAATTCTCCCCCCCAAAATTTAAAGGGGGGGTCCACCCCCAAAATTTTTTGAGGACAAAATAAGTTTTGAACACTATTTTTAATTTGACTAAAATACAGATTTTTTATGGAGAAATTTTTTTTGTTTTAAGTGATACTTGAAAAATTATAAAAAGACCCCCTCTGGGGGGGTTCTGGAAAAAATTTGTTCCATGTATGAACCCGGGTTTTTATGTTGTTTTGGCTTTTAAAAAAAAATAGGGTTTTAAAAGTAAATAACAATTTTATGCCCTGTTTTAAAATTTCCCCAAATTATCTTAAAAATTGTTCCCTTATCTTGTTAAAAAAAAGGTAAAACCATTTTTTAAAAAACCTACTTAAATTTCTTAAAAAAATAATTTCAATGTTTATTTTGGCTCTTTGTTTTGAGGTTTTTAATAACTCACAGTGACAAAAAAAAACAATCATGCAATAATTATTTGTTAATAAAAGGGAACTTTTCCTAAAAATTGAATTTTGTTTTATAAAGGTTTGTCAAAATTTATGAAAACCCTAAGAAATCTTTTTCATTTTATTAATTATAGGGACCCTTACAATCTAAAAAATAAAAATGTTGATTCATTATTTTTTGAAAAATTCCTTTTTCCCCCTTTTTTTTCAGGGGGGACTGCCCCATATATGCAAAAAATTTTTTGTTTTAATTCATTTTAATTTTTTTTGGGGAAATTCCCAAGTTTGCATCAACTTTAAAACAAAGTACAAATTGAAAATTTGAATATTGGACGCTAGTTTTTTCCCTGGGAAATTTTTTTACTATCAATTTATTATTTTTTAAAAAGGGTTTAAAAAAAATAAATTGAAAATTTAAAGGAATAATTTTTTTTGGTTTAAAATTAAAAATAAACACAAATGAGTTTTTATTGAATTTTCTCAAAAGGGAAAGGTTTCACTTGTTTTGGTTTAAAACCCTTTTTTTTAAAAAGGGTTAAAAACTTTATGATATCCCTATTCACGATCCGAGACAAAAAACTTTTGCAAAACCCGGGGAAACAACGGGGAAAACCAAAATGATTTTTTTGGCTCTTTTCCCCAAATAAAAAATAAACTTTTTAATCCCACCAAAAAAAACATTTCGTCTCAAATGTCTTTGAATAAAAAAAAACTTTAAAAGTAAAAAAATTTTTTCCCGAACGAGAGCTAGAAAAAAAAAGGAAAAGATCAAATCAAAAACATAATTTGATATTTAATTATTAAAATACTACCCCACTAAAATATAATAATTAGTTTAAAATTTCTTTTAAAAAATTTTTTACAAAATTTTTTATTAAATACTATTTTATCATAGGGGTTTCCTAATTATTTATGGGAGGGGTTTTCATGGGTAGTTCCCTACGTCATGTTAAAATTTACAAAACACGCGGGGTTTTTTCCAAAATTAAGGGGGTTTATTTTGATTGTTATTTATTTATTTATCCCATTGAAAGCTTTTTTTCCCCAAAAAACAATTTTCTTAAAATTTTAGTCTAAAATTTGGGAAAATCCAATTTCGAATAATTAGATGATCTAATGAATATTTAAATTAAATTAGGGATTGTCCAAAACCAAATATTTAAAACTTTCATTAAAATGGAAATTTAAAAAATTTGGGCATCTCACATAGCACTCTTAATTTTCCAAATAATAATGATAATGTTCAAATTAAATTATTCAAATGTTGAATACATCAAATTTAAATTTCTTTCTTTTCATGTTGAAAAATTTCAAACATCCTCATTTTGTAATCTTATACAAGTTTCCTTCATTTCCGATAATCCGTCAAATTACCAAGTCGTGTTTGACGCCTTTTCTTTTGAGTCGTTCAGTCATTGGTGTATGTAAACCCCCAAACATGAATGTGGAAGAATTAACGGGAGGAAATGGAACGAAACTTCAATGCGTATAGTTCTAGAGACGTTGAGCGTGTCAGCGCAGTGGGAAACCCAAAGCTTGTCATTTTTTATGAAACCGGAAAAAAAGATGAACATATGATGTATTCATTTAAATTTCGAAATAAACCTCTTTATTTGATATAATATTAGAACCGGCTTTTTACGCCTTCTCCAATGATTATTTTGACAAAATCTGTGGATAATGAAAAAAACTCGGTTGCTCTCAAATTTGGGTTTTTAAAACTTTTTATTCAATGAAAATACTATGATATGGAAATTGGTTGTCCAAACCCCCACCCGTTTAAAAATTTGGGAATCATATTTCTGATCACCACTATGTTTAACTTTTCAATTCAACATTGATTTTGAAACACAACAGTAAAATAAATTATCGAATAACACCCAAAAAGGAAAATTCAAATCAATTTTTTTTTGAATTTAGTTTTACTTGAACTAAAAACCCCAAATGTGGTAGTATTTATAGTAAAACTAATATTAAAAATTTTT
>CM029547.1:31393811-31422737 GCA_017141385.1 Sogatella furcifera
TGTAACGCTTGTTGTGGTGGGAAGAAACTTTAAATTAAATTATTTGATCCCTGTATAGATTTATACCTGACCTTATATCATTTCAGATGGGCAAAAAGAAGATATCAAAACTTAAAATATTTATAGGTTAATATAATAAATTCTGAAATCATCAAAATTACACACCCGACACAATACAAGGGGATCGTGAAAGTAAGAGAATTCAAAATTAAACCACCACGAAAGAAAAGGATCTCATCTTTAGAATTGTGACAGAGGTGATTATAAATTAATAACGAAAAGTTATAGTAGCGACATCCCTTGGTTTATTTCTAAAAACCAGAATAAATAAAATCAAAAGATAATAGCAATTGGATACCGGAAATACAAATTACATTATTTTTAGAAATACAGGTTACAATCGGTTACTTAAATATGTTAGTATACATAAATACCTTGTGTGGTGAGGGCCCCCCCATAAACTTTCACACTATGTATCACTATTGCCTTTTAATTGCACTTCACTTGGTTGATAAAATATTGGTTTCGATGGAAATTTGAATCTGATCCTTCTGAGGTTTTTCTTTCTAATCCTGATGCGTAGAAGTCCGGGTTTCCTTGGGGTTTTTAACGCGATACCCTCGATCCATCTGCGAAGTCCATGCTACAGTATTGGTTTCCTGGTTAATTTCAGCGAGGTGGATACATCCAGGTTGATACATCGAGGTTGATACATCGAAGTTGATACACCGAGGTTCATACATCGAGGTTGATACATCGAAGTTGATACATCGACCGCTGAATAGAAAATAATACATAATACTTATTGTAAAGATACAGTATTGATTTGTAAAACAGCATTTAAGTAAATAAATGTTACAAACAAGTTGAGGTATCGAAAATTCAATTTTTTAATGAAGAGAAGCTTCTTATAATTTTTTTTTAATGAAAAGGATAATAAAGCATCTTTAGAAAATTTAACAAATTTAAGAGAAAAAGGTACCAAGAGTTTATAATGAAAAGAAAAGATTATTTTAAAACTTTAGAATATCCAAAAGAAGATCATATTAATTTAATTTTACAATGAAATCTAGTAAACCAAGTTAATAACAAGGAATATGTCTTTACCTGATACAGCGGATTTGGAGATTATTAAAATTTGAGAGAAGAATCCAATAACTTGGTAAATTTACATATCAATAAAAAAAAAAAAAAAAATCAGGATGAAGCTACTATGTAAAAGAATGGGAATTATTTAATGTGACTACATCCTGTACTTCAAATAACTTTCAACAAATCTTATAGAAGAAAGAAAATGTCTATCTGAACTGGTTGGGAGCTGGATTCGAAGTGAATTGAAATTAATAGAGGAGCCAACCGTACAAGGCAATCCCCACTCCTAAGCAACTGTCGATCAAGCAGAATTCTGTTCAAGAAAGAGAGCGACCGAGCAACATACAAAGTAAAGAAAAAGGAGGAAAAATATAGAGAGAAATCTACTAAAAGAATAAGCTTGTAATTGCAAGAACAATGATAAAGTTGTTTTTCGAGTAATTCGAAAAACAATTTTATCAAGTAATGGAAAATTTATTAAACGTTTTTGGTTGAAAAACAAGATAAATGAATCATGATATTTCATACCGTTACATATACTCCCCCTCTTCAGTAAGTGAAACGTTACATACTAAAATATTAATCTCAAAAAAAAATTTCGAATCTATCTCCAAAACCAAAAGAACTTACTCAAAGAATATGTTCTTCAAGGTATGCCTTGTACAATTTTTCCTATAATTTCTAAAATAAGCAACTTAATTTAATTTTAATTTAGAAAGATACCATTAGTATTCAAGTTACTTTAACTAATTTTTTAAAGATCATGTAAGGTTCAAAACATCACCTTTTCTTTTGCAAAAATCAATGATGATCAGAGGTGGAAGATACCAAATAATCGAGTAGCTGACATAAATGGAAAAAGGAAACTACCAACAACAAAAGAGAGAACTACAGATTAATACTGAGATTGGCCACTCCCAGCAGAAATCTGAAGTCTTATTTGAACAAAACAAAATCTGAACATGCGTCCATACTCAGATTTCAAAACTAAAATTCATCAGCTCTCAACTCCCATTAATATTCTCCATCTCTCATAATCATTTAATTTCTAATCATTACTATTAAAATTTTCAAATACCAATAAAAGTTTTGAGAAAAAAAATTCTAATTCCATTACTAAATTACCAATTCCTTACGAAAATATTACTAAGTTCTCTTTAAAGTTTCTCAATACTCATAAAACAGTACAAAATACTGTTGCTAAAAATTTACTTGTTAGAGAATTTAAATTGCAAAAGTTTTACTCAATAAAAACAGAATTACTATACAGAGAGATCAAAACGAAATTTAAAAGAAGGCGCGCTAACAGCATGACAGATCAACAAGTGGTTACTGATAGTGAAAGACAGAGCGTTACAGATACAGAAAGTGAGTTTCCTATTTTTTAAAGAACAATCAAAACTAAACTGTATCACAGAGCATTCCTATCTATAAATTACTTCATTAACGGTAACGGTACAGGCACAAGGATCGTTTTACAATAATTCCATTTTCAATGAATAAATCAACTACCGAGTCTACACATTTCTTATCAATTATGAAATCACAGCGATAAAATTCCATCATTATTACCAACTCCACAGATATTCTTAACAAAGTACAATTTAATAATACTATTTTACTTGACCAGCAATCTACGATTCCATTATAATTATTCCAATGCAACAGCTCAAATTAATTTAGAAAAAAAATTATCTACAAGTTATTTTCATTTAGAAAAGTCAACTCTATTATTCTTATTTGAATCCCACTGAAATTTATCCAAAAAATTATTGACTTGACCTACAAAAATTTAAATCAAATTTCAAATCAACCAAATTAAAAAAAAATTTTACCAATTTATTCAAGTTTAACAACATGAAAAGAAATAAATTTATTTTATCTACTGTAAAATTTTTCAAATTACTACCAAATTTCCAAATTAATATAATCAAATTTCAATACCAAACTTTCTACAATTCTATAATTCCTACCTCCAAATATTTCTAACATGGCATTATTATTATTTCATTTTATTTTATTTTTATCAGAGGCAACAAAAATTTCTATCAAATTTATTTCTTTCAATTTCTTCCAAACTGATCAACAACAACTTTAATAAATCTTCCTAATTGAAACTTTCAAAACAATTATTACTATTTCCACTATATTATTTTACAAACTACTACAAAAAATTACTAAGACAAACTTTCTAAAATATTCTTTAGAATTCTTTCGATTGTTTTTATCCCAGAAGTGGCCTACTCAATTATTACACAATACTGAATTTATTTTTCTCAAAAACTCATCTGCCAGAATATTATCCTTGAATTCTACTACTTATAGTTTGTTCAACTTCTATTCCTCAAATAAAACAACTCACTACATTTCAAATTCATCTCTCAATCACTTATTCAAATTTCATCATTATAAAGCTCTCAATTTTAAAAATACCTTCAAACGTTATCATGGAATATTAACATACTCAACTAGCAGAAATTTAGCAAATTTACTTAGAACAAACCAATAATTACAAATTAGATGAATAATAGACAATCTATATTTTCTTATCAGGGAAAGCTTAAATTACTGAATTTGCATCCCATAATACAAAATAACAGTTTACAAGACTAGTACAACGATGTCAACGACTCACTCATTGACAATTCAACTGTTAAGGTTCACAACCTTCAACAGAAAACACTTTCTTTCGGCTCCTGTTCAAATCCAAGTTTCGCTGGTTAATTCGTGGACTAGGAATCTGATTTTTTGCTAAAGTGCGTATCTTATAGTGAACCGCGTTTCTGTGAACTTTCATATCAGTTTGTTTAGTACATTTCGTGATATACTCAATTAATAGTTTCGGAAACATGCCTGATTCACCACCAACGCTTCGAAAGAGCACCAAAGCTCAGTCCGGCAAAGATAAGAGTAGCGATAAGGTAGCTCGTCCACGTTCGTCATCGTCATCATCATCTTCATCGACATCGAAGAGTGAGAGAGAACAGCTGAAACGTAACACGGCCGCCATCAAGGATATTGTCACTGAACTTCTCACTGACTCTGATTTCCTCGACAGCCTTGCTGAGCGAGTTGCGCAGAAACTCTCCGACCGGCTCGAAGAGAAGATTTACGCACGCGTGATGAGTGCGTGCGAGCCACGTCTAAAGGAGATGGAGCAGCGTCTTGACTCTCTGGCTGCCGAGATGGTGGCGGTGCGGGCGGAGGCGGCTGAACGCGACAGCCGGCACGACGACCTGGCTCAATATCAGCGCCGAAATAATGTTCGCATCTTCGGCGTTCCAGAAAGAAAGGATGAGAACGTTACAGACGAAGTCATCAAGCTGTGTAGGGACAAGCTGGACCTACAAATTGATCCTGCGCTGATTGACAGGTGTCACAGAGTTGGAAACCCTCCCAAAGAAGATGGTCAGCCCTCTCCAACCAGACCACGCGCCATACTGGTGAAATTCATCAGTTACCAGACGCGGCGCTTGGTCCTGGGAGCAAGGAAACGTCTCAAGGGCTCACCATTCACCGTGCGTGAGGATCTCACTCAGCGCAGAAATAACCTCTTCAAAGAAGTTGCTGCGAAAGTTGGGGTAAAGAATGCATGGACAATCGATGGGAGGATCTTTTGGCGCGAGGGTGACCGGATTCTGTCAAGTCACAGGGTGTGAGATGTTCTATTGAATGGAGACTATGTTATAAGATGTGAAGGCAGGGCTTATGCATGATGTGTGGGTGAGTCATTTCTTCGTTGTCATTACTTTAGCTTTTTTTCTGTCTTTTTTATCGTTGATTAAGTAGACACCCTTAAATAATTATCTATTCACTTTTATTCATACAATATATATTTTTTCTCTCTCATCTCATCTCAGATTATATTATATTATTGTCTATTAAATTAAGCAAATGTATTGACTAACAGAATCAATCTCATGACAATTTCATGACAATTCTCACAACACTCCTTGATTACCTTTTTTATTATTTTTCTCTCTCTTAACTAGCTCTTTGATAACTCAGTAATGACGATACTCTTATCATTATGCTTTGCTTTTTTGCATCTTTTCTTCTTTCATCTTATTTTCAAATACATAGTTCAACAGCCGTTGTTTCCTGTAATACGACGCATAATTTATTTTATAACGTAACGTACTTCAAGATATTTAAAAATACATTGATAATTTATAAATAATGCAATAATGCTTAGTATCCTTTCCTCTTTCAACTGATCTAAAAATTTATTCTAATAGTTCTAACTTAAATTTCTTCTAAAATTTCTAACTTAATTAATTCATGCTCAGCATTTTTTCTCCTTTCAACTGATCTTTAAGTTTCTTATAATAGATTTTCTCCAATAAATTCAAAGTAATTATCATGAGAAAGGTGTTGGAATTTCTCAAGTGTGATTATTGCTTCTGACTATTACCATCTATTATTCTTATTTTGTATAGATAGCCATCCATTGTATTTCTTATCTGCTAAAAGTCAGATTCAATGGAGCTTGTTATAAGATCATTATTATTCTCACTGAGCCTGATAAGCCGTTTAACTTCAATTACCTATTATCTACTTCTATCGTTCAAATGAATGAGCTATTTTTTGTTCTTTCTTTCTTTCTTGTTGATTATTCTCAAGTTATTTGTTAATTTGTTTTCTTTCTCAATTCTACTACAACGATTCAATAATTGTGTAACTTGAATAAGATATTTAGATTCTTTTTATTCATTTATTTATTATTTATTCTGCTTAATCAGATAATTGGAAATTTTCAATCTCCTACAGTTCTATGCTAGCTAGATTGTTTTCTCTAATTTTGTTGGAGCCGAAATCCTGTCGGGCCTGACATCGTGAAGTAATTTTCCTTACGAGGAAAATAAAACAATTATCTTCAATATATATATATTTTTTTTTCTCTCTCAATTTTATAATTTTGTAAATAGTTTTTTGTTTTTGATATGGTTCTCTTATCTGAATGCTTATTTTATTTTTCATCATTACTTACTTGTGTGTGTGTTTGCGTGAATGTGGTTTGTAAGATCTCTCTCATCATGAACTATTCATATCGCTCAGCGTTTGCCTCTCATCCCCCCGCGTCATTACGGAGTACTTCTGCACTTCCAATGTTTGTCGCAGCAGAATAACTATTCTGCCGCGCTGAGCACCGGCGATCTTCTTAGGCAAGCAGTCTCACCTTTTCCTGGTCGGCTTAGAGTTGCCCATGTGAATGCGCAATCCCTCCTCTGTCACATTGACGAATTCAGAGACGTTTTTAAGGGTAAGGACTGTGACGTCATCCTCGTTTCAGAGTCATGGCTTAAACCTAGCGTTACAAACAAGCTTGTCGAATTAGATGGCTATATACTCTTACGTAACGACCGTTTACATAAAAACGGAGGGGGGATTGCTGCATTTGTTAAGCGGGCCTTGCAGCCCAGTCATAAGTTCTCGTCAGATAATTCAATAGCTAACAGACCAGAGTTCATGTTTATAGAAATTAAATCTTCAAATATAAAAATGCTGATCGGTGTTTGCTATAGACCTCCCCGTATTGGATACATGGGCGATTTTGAGGACGCTTTGGTGCGGCTCATGGTGCCATACAGTCATGTGGCCGTCATGGGTGACTTTAATACTGACTTACTTGGACGGGACACATATGACAAAACCCAACTCACTACTATGTTCTATACTAGCGGCATGACCCTGCTTCCTCTCCAAGCGACACACCATACTTCAACATCTGACACACTTCTAGATCTCATTGCAGTGTCTGACGCGGAATCAGCTGTGAGCCACGGGCAGATCCCTTTTCCTGCTCTTTCAGGCCACGATATGTTATTTCTTATCTATGCTATCAAATGTCCCAAACAAAAGCCTAAAACCATCAAATACAGAGACTACAAGAACATAAATTATCAGGCTTTATTTGATGAAGGCATGGAACTAAATTGGCAAACTATTTACTCCACAAATGATGTTAACTACATGGTAAATGAGCTGAATCTTGGTTTGAATTATCTATTTGAAAAGCATGTCCCACTAGTAACCCGTAGAGTGACAAGGAATCCTGCTCCGTGGATCACAGATGATGTCCGTCGCATGATGCATGAGCGTGATAGACTGAGTCGAGTTGCACGACGTACAAAAAGCCCTATGGACTTCAATAACTATAAGCACTTGAGGAATTTATGTAAGCAGACATTGAGGAACGCTAAATCTAGATATTTCCGAAATCTAATTTCCTCTGCTGACTCATCATCCAGCAAGTGGCGCAGACTGAGAGGTATTGGTGTTGGCAAGGAGAGGGGCAGATCTGTGGTATCGCATGGTCTTGATGAGCTGAATCATTTCTTTACAGACATCCCCGTAAGTCTGGACCGTGCTCATGCATATTTCAACTCTTTGCCAGCTCAGCAGTCAGAAGAACTGTTTTACTTCTCAGCAGCCAGCGAACTTGACGTTTTTGCTGCTGTGAATAAGATCAAAAGTAATGCTGCTGGTGCTGATGGCCTCCCAATAAAATTTATCAAAGTTATCCTACCTCTAATTCTTCCCTTCCTCACCCATATCATTAATACCTCACTCTTGACTTCTGTTTTTCCTGAAACCTGGAAGTCATCCATAGTTATTCCTCTGAACAAAACTCCCAATCCATCCTCTCCTTCTGACTACAGACCCATCAGCTTATTGTCAGTTCTATCCAAAGTTTTAAAAACTATTGTACATGGGCAACTGAGCAGTTTTATTTCCAGTGAGGGGCTGATAAGTGATTTTCAGTCTGGGTTTAGAGCTGGGCACAGCACCACCTCGGCTTTGATAAAAGTTTCTGATGATATACGGAGGGCAATGGATAGTAGGGAACTTACAATTGTGGTCCTTGTTGATTTCAGCAAGGCCTTTGATTGTATTTTCCACCCAATTCTATTTTACAGAATGGAGAGCATGGGGTTTTCTAAGTCAACAGTTGCATGGGTGCGGTCCTACTTGCAGAATAGGTGTCAGTGTGTGAGGTTTGAAGGTTCATCTTCCCAGTGGCGACCTGTGGGACAAGGAGTCCCTCAGGGGTCGATCCTGGGTCCTCTGCTGTTCAGTATATACATAAATGACTTGACTCACATTCTTAATGACTCACAGTATCACTTGTACGCAGATGACCTTCAATTATACAGACATTTTAAGACTCCCGATTTAGTGACAGCTGTTAACAATATGAATTCTGAACTGACTCTCTTATCTGAATGGACTGAAAACAATGGCTTAAAAATCAATGAAACTAAGACAAAGACTATGATTATTGGTTATTCAAGACTTTTGAACAGACTCGACCTCACTGACTTACCCAAAATAAGAATAAACAATATCAATTTAAACTTTAGTACTAGTGCCAAGAATCTCGGTTTAATTTTCAACAACACTCTAGACTGGACTGACCACATAAACACGACCTGTAATAAAGTTATTGCCAGTATAAACTCGTTGAAGAGGATTGGACACCTCGTGCCATTCCAGACCAAAATTATGTTGGTTAAAACATTGATATTCCCACTTTTTTTCTACTGCGACTTGGTAATTATGGACATGACTGTACAACTTTCTCAGAGATTGCAGCGCGCACAGAACTACTGTGTGCGCTTCATCTTTGGTTTACAAAGGGACGAACACATAACTCCGTACTACGACCAACTCAAACTCTTGAGGCTGCATGAGTGTAGGTGTCTTCATGCACTCATGTTCACTTTTAAGCTCCTAAAATTCCGTTCTCCACAATATTTGGCTGTGGGGTTTCGCTTCATGGGCGACATAGGGAGAGGAGGGACTTGACATGGATTCCATTTGTTGGCTGTTCCTGTGCACCGTACACAGATATATAATAAATCATTCCAGGTAATGGCCATCAAACTTTGGAACTCACTGCCAGTCCATATTAAATTGTTGGGAAGTCAGCGCCGGTTCGGCGCGGCTGTGGTGGCGTGGATCAGGGATGGAGGGCTTGGCTAGGCATCTTTTATGAGAGATGTGTGTGTGTGTGTGTGTGTGAGTGTATGTGTGTGTGTTTTCCATTTGTTCTCAGCTAAGTTATCTTTAGTTCTATTTTTTTATGCATTGTGAATTATTATTATTTTTCCTTATTTAATTCTTATGTATTTTTCAAGTTGAATGATTATTTTTTATTCTAATAACATTTATCATTTATTTATTTACATTTATTTATATATTATTTTTCATTTATATTTTTCTTGTTCAAGTTTCTTTACTGTGGGTTAAGTGGAAGAGGGGGCTTGCATGCCTCAACTTCGCCCACAAACTCTTGTAAATTTTTACAAAGTGTAAAATAAAGTCATTTTATCTATCTATCTATCTACATTTGATAAGTTCTGCAGATTAACTCTATCTGCAGAAATTATAGAAATTTCCAATGTAGCCCTGTGTCCAAACTAGCCCCAGTCTTCCCTAAGTTATGCTGGTAACTTGTAAAAGGCTACATATTTCATAGGTAGCTATGAAATAGGCTACAGTAGTTTTATTCCTTTCATTCTAATTAGTGGTCAAATGAATGAAATAATACGGTATTTATCAAGTAATTATTTATGCTTATGTATTGCTTGTTCAATGAAAATCGAAAGGCCTACTCATACCGTCATTACATACAGTACTTACGTTCAGGTTGAAACAAAAAAACATTACATATTGATAAAAAAAACAAGAAGTTACAAAAATTATCACAGTAGGCTAATCCTATAAACATGAGCAAATTCAGAACCCAATTCCTTCATTGGGTTGGACTAACTATATGGTACCGTACCGTAAATTATGCTTCTAACTTATGAATAACTATGAAATAGTTTCAATCCTATCATTCTCAAATCGAATTTTTTAAAGTATTAAAAAATGTTAGAAAATATTTAAAAAAATATTTTTCAAAGTATTAAAATATTAGGTACATAAAATCCAAAGTGTATAGAAGAGTAGAGGTGGGGCGGAGTGAAGCAGCTGGCTGTGAAAGTTATAATTTTGACGTCACAGAGTTCCTCTAGTCAAAAATTTAGCATTGATTTCCCTATCCTAGACAAAAAATTGCGCCCTTTTTTCAATTTACAAATTATAGAATTGTTTAATAGGTAAATTTCTTGTAATAGGTAATTTCTTATATGACCTTGTAGAGAATTTCAAGACCTACATTTTGAGTGATTTAAATCTATAATTTACTTAAATTTAACATGAGAAAAAGTCCGTTAACGTGTCTCAGGAATACTCTGCAGCTGGGCTAAAGCAAATTATGAATAGCAATGCTATCGAATGCAATGATATTATGAATGTATCTTATAATAGCATTGCTATTGCTATATACTCTTAATTGCATCAGCCCAGCTGCAGAGCATTCCCAAGACATGTTAACAGACTTTTTCTCATGTTAAATTTGAGTAAAATATAGATTTAAATCACTAAAAAAGTAGGTCTTGAAATTCTCTACAAGCTCATATAAGAAATTTACCTATTAAACAATTCTGTAATTTGAAAATTGAAAAAAGTGCGCAATTTTTTGTCTAGGATAGGGAAATCAACGCTAAATTTTTGACTAGAGGAACTCAGTGACGTCAAAATTATAACTTTCACAGCCAGCTGCTTCACTCTGCCTCACTTCTACTATTCTATACACCTTGCATAAAATCCACTACCAAAATTTAATAATGATAATGATACCTCTTGTATGCTATAGCCCAAGTATAAGTGAATCACAGATGAATGAATACTCAACTGATTTGATCTTACTCCGGTTTGGAAAATATTGTTCATGAAATCAATATATATTTATGAAATTACAATCATTATTCTTATTATAGAAGGGCATTCTCTTGACTTGGCTACAGAAAACTCCAATTTAATTCCCAGTAATATAATTTTTTTTTTAATATCATAATTGCTCAAATGTATCAAAAAGATCAAATGCTATTTTATTTTGGAATTTCGAAGTCAAGAGCATTGAATTTGTAACTCATTATTACTATAATGTACAAAATATTAGATCAAAAGTACAAAAGTAAAGTAAAAATTGAAGTAAATTGTACAAAAGCCATATCTGGTCTCCCCTCCTACCTCTCATTAGTTTGATCCAATGAGGACAAATTTAATGAATAAACTGTAAAGAAATTTGTTTTGGAATTAGCGCACGTTTATACCACTAGTCTAATATGTGATTTTTTTTATTTCTGTTGTAATATCTTGATTTTTCACAATAAAGTTCAACGTGGTTATTTTAATAGCTGTTGTTTATTATCGATTTGTGAGTTACAGGAATATTTTTAACAAGTCATTTGGTTCTATCAATAGTGATAAATGAAGAAAGAAGATGTTGTCAAACCACTGATTTATTAAAAAAATCAAGATACCGGTTTCGGTTGTTACACCATTATCAATCTCTGGTAAACGCCAGAGTTTACTAGACATTGATAATGGTGTAACAAACCAGATTCTGGATTTATAAAAATAAATCAGTGGTTCAACAACATCTAGTCATTTCATTTAATACTTGAATTAAGGTAAATCAGGTAAGGTTATTTATTAAATACTTGAATAGAGTAGTATATGGATAACTACTACAATATCACCTTCACAATTGCTCAAAAAGTGTAATAGAGATAAAGATTAATAAAATTTTCAATCATCTCGGTTCAAAAAAACTGTGATCATTATTTTTTTAGTTCCTAATTTCCACTGATACTATCCTTTGGACCCTCAGGCATCTAAGGTTGAAAAGTTTACAGATCAATATACAATTGAGTTTAAATGATAAACTTTCATCATGTCGTATATATTCAACATTGGAGGAAGATTGTATTGCATTAATTATCACATCAAGTGAATGATATTATGACAAACTTTTTCCAGTGTTTCTGAATTTATGTGTCACAATAATTGTGAGTACACAATTATTCTATAAATATGAACATACTATACACCCAATGGACAATGGACAATGAAGCTCATGGGGGCTGTGCAATAATAGTAAAAAAATATATAAAACATTATAAAGAATGCAATCTACTATTGACAGAAGCACAGGTCACACCGCCACAGTAATAGGAGCTGAAACACTTGCTCAAAATCTTAGAATTGGAGCAATCTACTGTCCTCCTGGATACAATTTAAAAAATAATCAATACAAAATGATACGGTATTAGAGCACTTGCTGGGTGATAGATTTATTCTAGGGGGAGATTTAATTCTAAGCATATTGACTGGGATTCTTGTTTGTCATCCACAAAAGTAATGGATGAAGAAGGAGGTATATAAGGTAACTTATATAAGGTATATAAGCGGTATAAGAGAATTGAGAGGATGAATTTCCATTCTTCAATGAGTCTAACTTATTGGCCAAGAGACACAAATAAAATCTCAGACCTTCTAGACTTTTCCATATCAAAGAGAATAACTAGCAATTTTACTCATATTGAGGAAAATTTCGATCTATATAGGTTCATATCATTCTGCTGTAGGCCTAATACTCAAGCTAAGCAAGAGAATAATTAAAAGCCAAGCTAAGCCCACATTTGTAAAGAAAAACTACAGATTAATTGGCAAAGCTTTTAGTTGTTTCTAGAAGATGAAATAGACCTGAATGTTCAATTATAAGAAGCAAACAGGGCAGTTGTTAGAAGAAAAAGTAAAAACGTTTTTCAAACTTAGTTAACTTCAAACAAGTTACTGTAATATTTTTTTAAAATTAATGTGACTTGATAACAAGTATTAGCAAAGGTGATGATGAGTAAGTGAATGATGATGTTTATTTGGTGAATGAAAGATGATGGAAGCTAACATTATAATTTTCACTTTGAAAAACACTTTCAAAAAGCAGCCTGGCAGAATAAAGTTTTGAACTAGCCTACCGTAGCTTACCAAAGTTAAGTTAATTGTTGTAACTTTCAGAAATAACTTTATTTAAAATTGAAATACATCATTCTTGGGCCAATAATTTTTCATGATGATAATTAAATTGTATATTTAGTGTGTTACACACTGAATGTTTGAATCAAATTTAACTTAGTGTCAGCCTATCTTAGCTTACACCGTATTTGGTATATGTATATCTGGTAGTATATCCTAGGCCTGCTCAAGAACTTTTAAACCCTCCAACTTGAAAGAATCTTCCAGAGCTCTAATTTTATTGAAAATCTTATAAATATTTGATTTAGAATAACATATTATCTGTTAATAACACTCAACAAAACCATGAGTAAGGTTATGTTATAGTTAACAGAACTAACAGACTCTTTGGTCGAATACAAAATGATAAAAGGCAGAAGGCAGACAAGGCTGTGGCGTTGACGAATTATGGCTGTGGCTGTGCTGGCTTTTGGAAGAGTGGTTTTTCGGAACACTTGTAGCAACCCATACTATAATGATAATTATTTTTGATTATTGCAGATTATATTCACACATATGCCTCAGCCATGAGTTTATACTTTTTTTGCGTCACCAGACTGTACTGCAAGGCATTCGTGGCACATGCCACGTTATCACACGACGCATAGCTGAGCATGATAATACGTACATGTCCGTGGCCCGGCCATGAAAGAATTTCATAAAACTAATCATGTCAATATTAAGTACCTATTAAGTACTATTTCGTACCTCCAATCGTGGAATTATTACCTCAAAATTGAAGGAGATATCCAATATTATAACATGGGCGGGCCAGCGACATGCCTCCCGGCCATGGCCGAATTTGATTCGAACTGATAATGCAAATTGAAAGTACCTATCAAGTACTATTTAGTACCTCTAATCTCGGAATTATTACCTCAAAGATAACGGAGATACAGCAAGAAAATGACAAAGGTCAATGACCTCTCAGCCCGGCCATGTCCGAATTTAAAAAAATGACCATGTAAATCTTAGGTACCTATTTCGTACTATTTCGTACCTCTAATCACGGAATTACTACCTCAAAGGTGACAGAGATATTCAATATTATAACATGGGCGGGCCAGCGATATGCCTCCCGGCCATGGCCGAATTTGATCAAACTGATAATGCAAATTAGAAGTACCTATCAAGTACTATTTAGTACCTCCAATGTCGGAATTATTACCTCAAAGATAACGGAGATACGGCGAGAAGATGACTAAGGTCAATGACCTCTCAGCCCGGCCATGTTCGAATTTGGAAAACTAAAAGATCAGGTCCATTTCATTTTTTTGTATTAATAAATTATACCTCAAAACGGATATTATTTTTTTCTCCCCGATATTTTCCCCCGGGGGAAGGGTTCCCGAAAGAACCCTCAGAAAATAGAAAATACCCCCCTTAAAATTGGTTAAAAAAATTATTTTTCTCAAAAATAGAAGTTTTAATTAAAAAAAATAATTTTTTTTTCCAATAAAAATGATAACAAACCCAGAGGTTTTCTTGTTTGGAAGCTGTTTCCCGAAGGGGGTTTGTTTTTTGTAAAAAATTTTTTTCAAGAAAAAAATTTTGTGGTAATATTGAAAAAGTTTATTTGGTCCAAATTGTGTCAAAGGTTTCGGGGAACCAAAAAACTTTTTACCAATATGGAGCTGATATTTTTCATTTTTGCCGGGGTTTTTCTTAAAAAAAAAACTTATTAAAACCCAAGGAAAAAACCCAAAAAAAAATTACTTTTTTTTGGGCCCAAGGGTTTTTCCCTAAAAAAAAAAATTTTGGGGTTTTTTTCAAAAAGGGGGCCCCAAAAAGGTTTCCCCTTTTTTAAAAATTTTTAAATTTGGTAATGAATGTCCAAAGGAAATTAAAAAAAAAAAATTTTTTAAAAAAATTTCCCCCAAAAGGGAATGGATCACCCCAAAAACCTTAAAATTTTCCCCCTTTTTCGGGCCCAAAAACTAGCCAAAAAAAAAAATTTTTAAAAAATTTTAAAAAAACCCCCCCAAAAAATTTTTAATTTTTCTGGGGGCCCCCCCTTTCCCTTAAAAAAGAATTAGAAAAAAAAATTATTTGAAAAATTTGGTTTTTACTATTTTGGGATAGAAGAAAATGCAATTAAACCCAAACTTTTTTTTTAAAGAAAAAATGAAAAAATTTTACTTAGGGGGTTTTCTTTCTTAGAAGTTAATATTTGAAAATTTCAAAAAAAGAATAAAATTTTATATTTCGAAAAACCCAAATATTGAAATATCAACACCCAAGAATTTTTACCCCCAATAAGAAATAACCCCCTAAAATTTTAAAATTTAAAAATTTCCCAAATTTGTAGGGCCAGAGAAATTTCAAATTTATAAATTTTTAAACCTTAATTTAAATTTAGTCCTTTAAAAATTGATATACAAAAAAAAGGAAAAAATTAAAGTTCCCAAGGGAAAGGCCCCCCCAGAGAAAATGTTGGGGTTGGTAAGTCAAGTATGTTTTGGTTTCTCAAGAAAAGCCCCAAAGGTAAAACAACTTAACCAAATACCAAACCTTTTTTTTCCCCCAAAAATTCCCCCCTCCAACTCTCACCCCACCCCCCTTAGTGCCACAAACCCCCAAATTTTTTTCAGTGGTTATTTCAAAATTTTATGATTGTTAATTTGGGTGAAAAACCCAAAAGATGGAAGTTTTAAACCCTTGAAAAAAGAAAGGGGAAAATTACTGCAAGTTTTCTCCCTTAAAACATAACCCAAAAAAGGCCTTTTAAACTTTCAAAAAAAGTTTTTAAAAATTTAAAAAATCAGGGGGAATTTTAAAATATGAAGGAATTAGAAAAAAAGTTTTAGGAAAAAAAAAAATCAAAATTTTCGATAAAAACAAAAAAAAAATCATTTGGGGCCCCTTTTGAACCAATACTGAGATTTTAAAATTAATTATAAGAAAAAAATTTGAGACAATCAAAATACCAACATTGGTCAAATAAAGCCCCAGGGTATTACCCCATTTCCTATTTTAAATTCAATTTTTCCCAAAGGTACAAATTTCTTTTGTATAAAAAATTACCATCAAAAACCTTTTAGTAAATTTTTTTTTTTCAAAAAGGTAATTTTAAATTTTTTAAATTAAAATGAAAATAAAACATTAACGTCCAAATTTTGTGTAAAACAAAATAAATTATTTGGCGCAAAAAGGGATGGCTTAAAAAAATTTACATCTTTAATTAATCAAACAATTTTTTTTAAAAACATTCCCTCCTCCCCCAATTTTGCAATAATTTAATAAAAACTTTTTTCTTTAGTTAAATTTTATTTTACAAATTTTTTATTTGATAAAGATTTTGGGGTTTTTTTTTCCTTTCCCATGATTTTTTAATCTTGAAAAAATTTTTTTTTTTTAAGATTCAACTGTATTTTTTGGGGGCCGTTGTTCTTTTTTTTTTGGTCAACAGTTTACAATTGGAAAGTGAGACCACTTTTTTTAAGAAAAAATTTTTCCTTTTAGATGTTTTAAAAAAAAATAACAATAAAATTTTTTTTTTTTAAAAAACAAATTTTAAACCTTTAAATTTTATTACAAAGAGCTTTGAGTCAATAATATATTTTTGAATATGGAAGTTTTTCAAATCCGGAAAAAAAGGTCTAAATTTTTTACTTTTTTTTTGTTTAAAATATTTTTCATTATTTTTAAAAAAAAATTTTTTTTGAAAAAACCTAAATTTTTTTTAATTTAATTTTTATTTTAATTTTTAAATTTTTTATTAAAATTTTTCCTTTAATTTTTTTTTGGAATGTAATTTTCAATTTTTATTTAAAGGTTTTTTAAATTTAAATTGTTCATTTTATTTTAACCCAGGGTTTTTCCAAAAAAATTTATGGAAAAAATTTTTTTAATTTTGTTTTTATTTCAGCAGTTCTGTTTAAAAAGTTCCATTGTTTTCCATTTCCCCAAAATTATAATTTTCCCTTTAAAAAATTCCATATCCCAGCCCTAACCTTAAAATTCCCAGTCCATTCTACCCTTTCAAGGGATTTTCTTTTAGTACGAAATTTCCTTTTCCCCCAAAAATTCAGTTTTATTGGGTGTTTTAAAAATTTTTTAAAATTGCTTTCCAAAATTTGGGCAAATAAAAAGAATAAAGAAAATTTGGGAAGGGAAAATTTAAAAGATTTTTTTCAAGTTTGGGGCCCCATTTTTAAAAATTTTGGGAGAAAATTTTTTATTTTTAGTTTCTTTTTAATCTTTTTATAATTCTGAAATTTTTAATTTTGTATTTCTTTTTAATTTTAAAATTTTGATTTTTTATTATCTTTTAAAGAACAATTTTTTTTTTTAATATTTGAATAAGATTTTTTTATTAATTTTATATTTGTTAATTTTTTTTTAAAAAAAATTTTTTTCCTTTTTGAAATTAAAAAGTTTTTTTAAAAATTTTTTTAAATTTAAAAATTTTAATTGAAAAAATGAAAAAAACCCCCATTAAGATTTTAAAAAAAAATGAAATGTAAAATTTAAAAGGGGGGGGCAAATTTGTTTTCCCCAACAAAAAATTCAAGAACCAAGGGGAAATTTTTAAAAACCCCTTTTTTTAAAGTTAATGATTTAAAATAACAATTTTTTAATTTTTCAAGTTTAAACAAATATATCCGGAATTTATTTTTAGATTCACAAAAAATCATACATTTTTTAAAGGATGGAAGTTTTGGGGGGAAAATTCTTTTGGTCATTTTTTATCTTATTTTCAATTAAAAAGAAAAGGGGGATTTAACAAAAGCCCAAAAAAAGACAGAAATATATTTAAGGGTTTAAATTTTTTCATCTTTTCAAAAAAAAAAAAAATTTGTTTTAAAATTTTTTTAATTTTTTTTTAAAATTTAATTTTAAAATTTGGAAATTTATTTTATTCCCATTTTTTTTCAATCTGACACTTTGTTTTTGCATGAATTGGCAAAAACTAAAAACAGAACCAAAATTAAGTTGTTTTCTTGTCACTCTGCATTGAGCACACCAGAATCCATTGCAAAACTTTATATTGGACTTTGGGGATGCCCAAAGTAGATTGAGATGATTTCCAGCCTTCACATTTAATTTTTTTTTGGGAAACCAGAAGTCAAATTTGCCTGAACTATATACCCATTACAAAAAACTTACAAATTTTTGAAAAAATTCATAGCTCGGTACTCATTGATTGTAGAAAAAATTAGATGGATATCATCCTCAGAATTTTATACCCAAAATAATAGAATGATTATTTTTCACCTTGTGAACTGTTTCCTTTTCAAAGTAAATTGAAAAAAAAAACTGAAAAAAGGGAAACCAAAAATTTCTGCAGTTTTCCTGGCACTCTGTATGCAAAATGGCACTCAGGATCCATTAAATTTGCACATAAGCCTCACTTCAGTGCCCAGAGTGAGTTGAGATCATTTCCCCAATCTCTATTCACCTTCTATGACCTAGAATTTGAATTTTTCTGGAGCAATTAATATGAATAAAAAGGGGGTGGAACAACAATGGGCTGTAGGGGGTTGTTGCACCAAAATAGCACCTTGCAACATCCAGATCCATAATCTGTTATGTTTTTCGTGTAGGAAACCGTTGAGAAAGTGTGATCCTCATATTTTTGCATACTAAACTACCTCCAGCCCCTGGTCTATCAGATGATATACTTTCATTGAAGTCAGCTGAGATATTTTAGATAGGTTTTAAGGTAACTTTTTCTCTTTTATATAAAACGGTTTGATGGTTGACCACAGGCTAACAACAAGTGCTGTGATTGGCTACAGCTATTTGACTGTAGCCAACCGTTGGACCGTTACCTATGAAGCAAAACATTATTAAAATAATTATAGAGACTGATGCCTGGTTTTCCAAGCACCCTGATGCTGACAAAGAGCAAGACTGTGTCCACTGTATTGTTGACTTTCCTTGCTTCCCAACTTTAGAATTGGCATAATCTGAACGTATCATGAATACAGAGGGAGAGTGAGTGTGTGAGAGAGAAGGGAGTGATGTTTTCTTTGGGTGAGGAGTATATTGTTCACCTTCCCTTGATTTTTTTGTAGAAGAAGGAAACAATCATTCTATTGTGTCGAATGAGGGTGGATAACAGTGGCAACAGGGCTCACCATTGCCAGTGACCTTTGGTCATTCCAATGATCTGTGGGCAACTATAGTGATATATAAGCATCCTGTTTTAGATCAATCATTCTTTTAACAGGAGAAGAGGTCAGCCAGCAACAGTGATTATTCCTCAAGTTTATTGTTATTCTTCAGGTAATTTTGAACTTTGTTCTAGTTGGAGAGAGGCAACAACTTTGTTGTATGCCTTTATCTGTAATAAAACAGATTTTACAAACTATTTCCAGTTTTTATAAAGTCCATCTGATTCTGTGACAGCACAAAATAATGTTATGTTTGTTTGGGTGATCTTAGCAAATTAATGGACTGTATAATGCAATTTTATTTACTATTTTCAATAATAATAAAAAATATTGAAAAGGAATTACTAGTTTGTTGGATCAAAAAATAAGGACATACACTGTACTACCAGCAGTGTTTCCAGATGGTGCAAATAGGGTATTGCACGTTATAGTTATGGCAAAGAAATTTAGCATTGTTTCACTCTAGGAAAGCAGAGTGAGAACTGACTTGAATATGAGGAAATGAATTGTAGAATAGCCAGCTGGTGGCTCTTTTAGTATCTTGTATGCCACCTGACTGTCTGGTGGTATTGTCTGATTGCTCGGCCTCATACAATGTTCATTTATTGCTTATCAATTCAGACTTCTTAAAAGTCTCAGTATTGGCAATATTGTAGGGTTTCTCTAAATGATTTGTTTCATTGTAAATGTATTATCTGTACAATAGTATCTTGCAGTTTTTTCTTTTCCCATACAATACTTATTTTTCTGGAATTCTCTTTTTACTATGTGTTCATACAGTCTCCCCTCTGTATTTTGTTAATACTGTTTTGCCTTGTTAATTTGTACAGTTACCACATGGTCCCCTTCGTGGATCAGTGTCAAGGAATTCTCTTCTTCACTATGTGTTCATACAGTCTCCCTCTGTATTTTGTTAATACTGTTATGCCTTGTTAATCTGTACAGTTACCACATGGTCCCTTCTTGTGGATCAGTGTCAAGAGATCAAGAATCAAATCTTTAGGGAATTTCAAGATATTGTGTGCATGAAGAGGCATCTGGTTGAAAGGTTCAACTTCCCAATAATTGCATGTATTAAGGTGATAAATTGGCTTGTAATGTCAATTTCTCCACTCTTATTTTCCTTTCTAAGGATTTCAACAACATTCCAAGCTTCTTTTGTCCTTGAAATTGGATTATATACACCAACATCTATCATCACTATCACTAACAGTTTTAGTAATTATACAGTGCTCATTCGCAATGGAAAATGTGAGGGGGGTGATGGATGAAAGTCATCTGCAAGGGGGTGGGGTGGTGGTGAGGGTGATGGAGGGAGGAATGTTGGTGGTGGGAGGAAGGAGGTTGTGGTGATGTTAGGTTGGATGAGTTGTCAAAAGTGACCTTGGGATGCAATGTCCTTCAGGTGCGCCAGAACCGGTAATCTACTACTACTGATTCTCCTCACCAAAACCAACAGTTTGAACGTCTAGTGGGGTTGGATACGCATCAAACTTAAGAATCTCAATTTCATCCTTTTCCTTTGAGATATCAACTTTTTGATTGAAGGTACTAAATAGTACTTGATAGGTACTTAATATTTGCATAATCAGTATTGTCAAATTTGCTCATGGCCGGGCTGAGAAAATTTGAAATTTTCAAATTTTCACGGTATTTTTTGAGGTACTTATTATCTTATTGGGGCTAAAATATACTTGATCCAGGTAGTTGATATTTACGAAGTCAGTTTTAAGATTGTATATCAAGAAAATATAATAATTGATTCACTTCATTATGTGAATGGACTCGCAAGTCACTTCTAAGTATGTCTAAGCAAAGAAGACCCTCTTGCAAGATGAGAAAATTATTCTAGCTCGGTCTATATTGGTTAAAAAATTAATGATTTGGTCTCAATCCTAGGAAACATTTTTGTCTACAATTTAAGACCAAATCAATACTTTTTGAACCAATATTGACCGAGCTGGAGTCATTTTCTCATCTTGCAAGAGAGTCTTCGTTGCTTGGACAGACTATTTACAGCTTCCATATACGGTGTATAGTCTAGTCTGTCCAAGCAAAGAAGACACTCTGGCAAGATGAGAAAAAGACTCCAGCTCGGTCCATATTGGTCAAAGAATTATTGATTTGTTCTCAATCCTTGGATACATTCTGATCTACAATTTAAGACCAAATCAATACTTTTTGAACCATTATTGACCGAGCTGGAGTCATTTTCTCATCTTGCCAGGGTGTCTCCTTTACTTGGACAGACTATTTATAGTTTCCGTATACAGTGTTCAGTCTAGTCTGCCCAAGCGAAGAAGACCCTCTGGCAAGATAAGAAAATGACTCCAGCTCGGTCTATATTGGTCAAAAAATTATTGATTTGGTCTCAATCCTAGGAAACCTTCTGATCTACAATTTGAGACCAAACTAACACTTTTTGAACCAACATTGACCGAGCTGGATTCATTTTCTCATCTTGCCAGAGGGTCTCCTTTGCTTGGACAGACTATATACAGCTTCCGTAAACGGTCTATAGTCTAGTCTGCCCAAGCGAAGAAGACCCTCTGGCAAGATAAGAAAATGACTCCAGCTCGGTCATTATTGGTCAAAAAATTATTGATTTGGTCTCAATCCTAGGAAACATTCTGATCTACAATTTGAGACCAAAATAATATTTTTTTAACCAATATTGACCGAGCTGGAATCATTTTCTCATCTTGCCAGAGGGTCTTCTTTGCTTGGCAAGACTATTTCCATATGAACTTCGCCTCAGCTGAAGATCATAGACCCTGAATTTTATCGTGCTATATCTCGGCTATTTTTCATGATAAATTAATTCTTCTTGAGGTACAAAATACTACTTAATAGGTACCTAAGATTAACATACTAATTTTTTTCCAAATTCGAACATGGCCAGGCTGAGAGGTCATTGACGTTTGTCATTTTCTTGCCGTATCTCCGTTATCGTTGAGGTAATAATTCCGAGATTGGAGGTACTAAATAGTACTTGATAGGTACTTCTAATTTGCATTATTAGTTTGATCAAATTCGGCTATGGCCGGGGAGGCATGTCCCTGGCCCGCCCATGTTATAATATTGAATATCTCTGTCACCTTTGAGGTAATAATTCCGTGATTAGAGGTACGAAATAGTACTAAATAGGTACCTAAAATTTACATAGTCATTTTTTCAAAATTCAAACATGGCCGGGCTGAGAGGTCATTGACCCCAAACTTCATTGTGCAATATCTCGGTTATTTTTCATGATAAATTAATTTTTCTTGAGGTACGAAATAGTACATAATAGGTACCTAAGATTTACATGGTCATTTTTTAAAAATTCCGACATGGCCGGGCTGAGAGGTCATTGACCTTTGTCATTTTCTTGCCGTATCTCCGTTATCTTTGAGGTAATAATTCCGAGATTAGAGGTACTAAATAGTACTTGATAGGTACTTTCAATTTGCATTATCAGTTCGATCAAATTCGGCCATGGCCAGGGAGGCATGTCGCTGGCCCGCCCATGTTATAATATTGAATATCTCCGTCAATTTTGAGGTAATAATTCCACGATTGGAGGTACGAAATAGTACTTAATAGGTACTTAATATTGACATGATTAGTTTCATGAAATTCTTTTATGGCTGGGCCACGGACATGTACGTCATGATAATTTTGCAAGAGCAATAAAGAAGCATTAAGTGTGAATTACATACAATATTTTTTCTACAACTGCACGAACCTGTTAATGTACAGTTTTTTCAGTCCTCAAATATTGCAAACTATTAAATGACTCTTATGTAATTACCGGTACAGGTACAATCAGACATTGTCAACTTTTGTTAGGTTATGTTATGACTCCTCCTGACCTACTTTTGGCGAGCCATGATCAGCTGATTAGCAAGCGTAAAGTAACTCTACTGCTCATGCACAGTTGCTTAGCAAGCGTAAAGTAATTGTAAAGTGAAAAGTGTTTTTTAAAGTTAAAATTGTAATGTAAACATTCAGCAACTATCATCATTCATTCACTATTTAGCCTAAACATCATCATCCACTTATCACCTTTGCTTGAAATACTTTATATAAGTTGCAATTGTAACAACAAATAATAATACTGCGCATGCGCAGATGGTTAGCAAGCGTAATGAAGATTCTCCTCAGAAATGGGCTTCTTTACAAGGAGAATTCAGCTTGTAAAATCTTGTTTTTCGCCACACTGGTATGAAATGATCTGTTTTACATGCATCATAGGGAGGCCAAAAACGCTCATTTTCAGGCAAGGTCGCCAGCAACTCGCCGGGGAAATGCCTTTTTCGGCCCTAGGGCGGTAAAATAACCTTGAATGTAAGCTGACTGAAGGTCGTTGTCAATTTAAGGGTTAGTCGATCAATAGGTAGCATCCCGGTTTGATTGCATCAAATGTCAGCTGTTTGGCAAGTCGATGTCGACTTAATTATTGGTATTTTGATGTAAAGGTAGTCTCTCATCTGTTATTTTGATTGGTGAGATCCCTTGTCAAGAGAACTGAACGTTGAAAGTTTTCACATTAATCAGTAGTTGAACAATAAAGGAAAACTGCTTCAATAACTGATACTTCAACTTTGATAAGATTAAAAATGTTTGTATTGATTAACTATTGAATAATGATGAACGTGAAATCCATGTTTGAACAAAATTATTGTTGTCAGACTTTATGCTACTTCGTCTAGCCAAGGTCTATTTGCTGTGTGCAAGTGGGTGGAAAGGATATTTTTGGTGATCAAGGCGCTATTGGCGGATCATTTTGGTGAAAAATTGAGTGAATTAACATTGGAGGAGATAGGGCTAAACCTAAAATAATGGCCTGGAGAATTTGTTGTGTTCTGGATTGTAAAAATAAAACACGCAATGGAAATTTCAAGTTCTACACTTTTCCAGTTGCCATACATAAGTTTCATCAATCAAAAGAATGGTTCACTGCATTGAATAAATATTGATAGGTGAAGCTAATGTAATTGTTTTGTTTACATGCAAAAGAATTTATTGATCAAGTAGGACCATTCTAGTGCTCCTTCGAGTCTCGAGACATCTTCAAGTGCTCCATTCTAACCTGTACATGAGGTAATGTACATGAATAGTTTTTATGTTAGTTAATCTAATAAGCTGTTACTATCAACGCAAAAACTCTATTAATTTATTATGTTTCAATAAGGAATATTCATATCATTCAATTTTTCAAATAAATATGAGCTTGTGCCAATTTTTCATTTTCATGTAAGATAACAATCAGCTGTTATCTCAAAGTTTTTGTTGACTCTCAAATACATCTGTTTGCGGTTGTCTGCTCTCAAATACTTGAAAACTAGGATTTTTCTAATATAATGAGCTATAATACTATCAATAACTAACATTCCTATCCTAAATATCATGTTCTAATTACTGGGAAATGCATGAAGCAGCAAATAATACCATTCTAATTATAAATGCGTTTTTCCCATTTAGCGCTATGCTTTGTATGCTAAAATGCATAGAAAAGTACACACAATAATCCACCAGAGCGCAGCACTGTAGATGCTCATAGCAAATAGAAGAAGGTTAGGTCACGGGTGCCATATTGAGTCTTGAAACGGCGGTAGATTCAAAACTTCAAAGCTAGTCTTATTGAGTCTTAATCACAGCTGTAGTGACTTTGAATGAAAGTGTAATTTTTTGGGCAGAATAAGCAAATTTCATAAGCAGATGTTTGAGCTTTGAAAAATTTCTGAATATACCACCTGTTTTAAGACTCAATATGGCATACGTGTCCTGACCTTCTTCTATGGACTTTTGCGTCTAGCAGGTTAGCCAGCACCATCTAGTGGGTGATAATGCAACTAGACTAAGCTTTTCTGTTAGCCAATATCAGTCGAAAATTAACAACTTTGAATTGCACAATTTAGGATGATTGTACAAAAATTATCTTGGGCTTAAATGTTTCTGTACTAAGAAAATCAAATACACTGACAGTTATAAAGTAATATTCGGTCAGTAAATCAATAAACTATTGATGCAAAGTTTCAATAGCAAGCAGATGGTACCTACTCCAAATTCAGTATAGGCAAAGATAGCATAATAAGGTTACTGGTCTAGCTGTTCTTGGGACTGATTAACTAATTTTTTATTTTGTTTTCTTTGCATTCATGTTGTGTGCCAAAAAATAAAGTTCGACACCACGGGTCGAAAATGTAATATTCCGTCTCTCAATCTTTTCTAGTCCTCGGCCTACAGCTTTGGACTTGAAAACCGATTTCGAGCCGGTAAACGCACATTTTCGGCCCTAGGTACGAAATATACTATTACGTGCAGTTGTAGAAAAAATTTGTTATAAATCGTGGTTAGTAACAAAACTTGTTACGTTGTGAAATAGGGCCCTTGTTGTCTGATTACACTGAACAAATAATTGTTGAATAATATTATCGGAAATTTCTCCAAATTTAAGAAATTCTCAATTATTGCAAATTTTATGGGAAATTGGACCATGTTGGTAAAGTAGCATTATTTGAAAAATAATGGGCATATCTTGTTATCAGAAACTTTCATCTATCGAACCATAGCCTTCTTCAACACAAAGGAAGCTATCGAACGAACGGATAGTGAGTACTGGTATGTTTATAATTTTTCATTGAAAAAATATAAAATGATATATTGGCCTATCATCTTGTATTGAACGTATCACTGAAGGTTCCATATTCAGAACAGAAGAGCTTGGTAATAATACTGCTATCAAAAAACTACTTCAGTAAAAACTACTAAAACAAAAAAAAATAATTTCATTTTGGAAATTTTTATTTTTAGCTGGCTATATTACAAAAATAAACCTACTAATTACCTGCTACCGTATAAGACTAATATTATCGTATTATCTGCAATACCTTGAAATTCCACACAATGGTTACATGCTTTCTATAAATCCTTTTCAGAAAAGAATATAAAATTAAATATAATTTTATGCAAGAAAATAGAAAAAGACTAACTACTGTAGGCTACCGTACTCCACACATACGGAACTCTTGAAATATAAGCTCTCTCTTTAAAACACAAGTACAAGTACACTCTTGTATTGATCAATACATCTATTTCTATATTAATATAATAATGTCCTCTATTAAACTTAAATAGCCTATATTGGTTGATTGGTTTTAAAAAGGAAACATGGTGAATAAGTTTCTGGAAAATTTCTATTGCACTGATAATTGGAACTTAAAGATGATAAAAATTTTGTGCTTGAATATAATTTAATTTATAATAACTGAAAAACTTTTTGTCTGGCCAAAAATAAATATTGAAATTACTCATCAATATTAGAAGCTCATTATCAAGGTTCTCAAGTCTTAAACTTGATAGTAGTCCTATACTATACTAGGTAGCCTACAAAGTTTTCAGCCTTCTTGTTTTTTAGTAATAAATGTCGGGTCAAAAGACAAAGGTGAGCCCATCACTTCCGCCCCAAGTCTTTAATCAAGACGAATAATAGAATTCATTAGTAGGTACAAGGAATAAACTTCAGCTAATATTATCCATCAACCTACACAGTCAAACTACAATATCCACCTTTAACATCTTCTTGTAGATATTCTCAAGTTAGTCACTCACAGAATTTCATAGCGTTAGACCAATGAATAATTGTTTCATATCTTATCGCATAGAATTTACAGTACCGGTAAGTTTACGGTACGGTACCTAACTTTTCCCGGCGTGTCAATAGAAAGTGGTGATTATTATTGTTTATGGAACTGAGTTGTCATGAGTTTATCACAGCAGCTTCAACTTGAGATTATTTATTGTGCTGCGAGGATGACGAAATTGAGCAGTCATTATAGTTGAAAGATAAAAACGTGATAGTTTTGTTGTAGGTCATGTCATTTTGTTTTAGTGCTGGTGGCATAGGTAATATAGCTGTAGTGTGAGTAGAAGCTATATAGTGAGGAACCAGTTTGAATGAGAAACCGCATACTACTGTACCGTAATACATAGTCTGAATAGAGAGAGTGATTGGGTATCTTTGGAGAGTCTACGTCACTAAAATCAATCTAGGCATAGTATGAGAATATTCACTATAGTTTCTCATGGCAACTACCAGCTATTTTGATTTGACGTACCGTCTCAAATAATGTAACCTAATACACAATTTTTTATTAATAGAATTTTATATTGTCAAGAACTCAACATTCATAAGATTTGATAACGGGAAATTTTTGCCTGTTTGATATGACCTTCTAATGAACTTTTAGAGAACTGTCGATTCAGTAAATCAATTTATTATTGTTATTGAGCAATAATTTACACACCTTCAATCGAGACGGTTGAAAAGCGCTTGTATAACTGTGAGCAAACGCAATTATGTGTTTTTCTATCTGTAGTAGTTAAGTTTTTAATGTGATATATGGAAGCATGTAATAAGTGTTCTATCACCAAGTGATCTAAAAATTTAGTTGAAATTACAAAGTGTTGTCTTTCCCACTTCTTGTCACCGGCAAAATTTAAACTGAGAATTTGCAGCCCAATTGGATAAAGTGTAAGTAAAATTATTCACAAGAAATGGTTTTTCTAGTCTATTCTTTCCTATCAGATTTGTTTCCTTTCATATTCAAATATAGGCTATATTTTGAAAATTCTACCACCCCAATTTTATAGTTATATATAAGTTATTTCAAATAGTAATAGAGTATGTTTTTGGGAATTGAGTATGTGCTACCGGCTTTTGAAATATAATTAAAGTTTATTGATGTATTATGAGATTAATACATGATTTTAGAAAATGATCAATAGGAACATACGGTATTTAATTTCAAAGGAAATGTGGAAATCCATTCAATAAATTCAACCATTCATTAACAATTTAACACGCACTGGCAAAATGTATAAAATAATAATAATATTATACTGTATAATAAATTTTACTGGTTTGTGGGTCTACATAACAAATAGATTTTTCAGATTCAATGAATAGGCTATTCTAGATATGATGAGTAATTTATTTGTGATTGTATTATTTTTAATAATTCGAAACAGAATTCCTCCGTAAAAATTATTGACTGAAACAATTTTGACAATTTATTATCAGAAAGTGCATTTATGCTTACTGAATATTGTGTGTTGAATCAGAACATGAATTCTTTGAATATTATATTGGTTGTTTCAAAAAGTTAAAGTATACGGTGTATAGTGGATTTCAATCACAATAGTTTATCATGATGAATGCAATTTTTAGATGTGAGTTACCTACATCATCAGGTACCTGATGTAACTGACAATTGCATTCATCATGATGAATTATTGTGATTAAAATCCACTATAGGCTACACAGTATATACTTTTACTTCTCCTTCTTCTTCTTCTTAGGAGAGGTAAAAGTATACCGTACTGTGTATAGTGGATTTTAATCACAATAATTTATCATCATGAATGCAATTTTTAAAGGTGAGTTACATCAGGTACCTACAATTAGTCGTAAGTCTTTATAATATCCCAGATAACACACAAACGTTTTTTTCACCTAATAAACACGTTTTCAGTTTCACTTTTCCACGTTTTTTTCCGGTGAAAATACCGAGAAAATCACGTTTTTTTCACGTGAAGGAAAGGTGGAAATGGGACACTTAATCGCGTGAATAAAACGTGAAAACAAAACGTGAAAATAACGGGTTTCTTCAACATTTGCCACGTTATTTTCACGTTATTTCCACATCTTATTTCCCAAAATTTCACTTGGAAAATACATTTAATATTAAAATAATATTGGAAAATATCAAGGTTAGTGGTTCATGAACCACGTAATTGCTGTTATGAACTTTGATTAAAA
>CM029547.1:31423237-31462237 GCA_017141385.1 Sogatella furcifera
CTGGTAGTCAACTACCATCTCCTACCCCTCTACTCTCACCACTTTCCAACATCCCTATTTACGTCTATCTATTCATGTACGGTACTGTATTATCGATTCACAAGAAGCCATTTGGATTTATTTTTTGAAGTATAAAGTATTCTGGGGAAGCAATTCAATGACTTTTTGTACCTTGATTTAGCATCCAATAGCATGGTTAATAAAGTTATAGGCTATTTAAAGATAAAAATCCAAGTGATTATTTTTTATAACTTGATGTTAGCTGGCTTCCAATTGAGGTATTGTAGCCTATTATGTATCAAGCCTCTTTTTTATGAATTTATCTCTATGATGACATAATATTCAAGATTAAAATCACCATATCATAGCCTATATATGTTGTTATAGAGGAACAAATGTCAAAACATGAGGCTTCATATACTTAATACCTAATACGCCAATGTTTAAAGCCATGCTAATATTTACAACAATCCTATTGGACTTGTTGTAGTCATTTATTATTAATTTGATGAGTTTAAGATAACGGTTTAGTGAGAAAACTTGTTATTTGATTGAATAGTTATTGACTGTAATCTCAATTGTGATTATGATTGATTTTTAATTTTATTATAAACGCCAAGGTAATTTGATTATAATGTAATGTAAAGTACCTTAATAAACTCTATCAAAACCTTAAGTTGAGTGTTATCAATGGATGGAGAAGAAGCCAAGTTACAAATATATGTAATTCAACCAATAAACTTATCATCATCACCCAGTGTAATTAGTGATTAGATATAGGAAAGACGTCAGCTTTGAAGTTTGAAATTTTAACTAGGAGAATGGAGCCAACTTAAAAAATTCGAGTTTATCAATATAGGCCTATTTGAATTTGAAAAAAAAATTTTAAAGGCTATATTGAACTCAAATTTGTACAATACCGTTCTAATGTTAATATTGAGTTTAGTGACTGATAAAATGGATATCAGTTCTAAAATTATTGAATATCTTAAATTAAATATAACTCTTGCTTTTTTGTCTTTTCAGCGATTTCTACTATTGTATGATTGCAGAGTCTTCCTCTCTTTCCTACAGTCAATTTGTTAATGGAAGAATAGCCTATCATTTGAATTATTTTTAGCCGTAACTATCATTTAGTGATTTATCCTGTATATGACAAGAACAAAGTCTCTTAATAAGATTCTGAGCACCATTCTCAGCTTTGAAAATCAGTAAAATTAAATACAGCAACGTGTTTGCCATCAATTAGACTATTAGAGTAAGATTTTCCTGGTAAATTTATTTTCTTATCTCATAGAAAATAATGTCTAAGAACATATACATATACTCATAATAAGAAATAATGTAAAAGTCATTACTTGGTAGGGGTTGGTTCTATGTGTTTTTTTCATTATTCTATCAAAGACAATAAGAATTAAAAATAGGCCTATTGTGCTAGTTACTCTATGCTATTACTCCTCTCTAGTTTAAAAAATTGTAGAATGCTCTACTTTTTGAGTAGTAGTGAGGTTGATATTGTGGTAGTTATCCATGTTAAATGAAAAGACAAAATGTTCTCAAACCACTGATTTATTTAAAAATCGAGAAATTCTGGATTTTTTATAAATAAAAGAATCGAGAATCCTTATTTTATCCTTTAAATTCAATAGCAAGAGATATGATTGGCCACAGCTGATCGACTGCGTTCCAGTCGCACAAGTATCAACACACCGCAAGACAAGGCACATCCCTCACACTGTCGATATGCGGATTTATGAGAGTTGGCAAAACTATGGTGGAATTGACCGAGCTGACCAATCAAAAGTGACACTGTCAATGTCAACACTATGATTATTATATACAGTCTCTATAGTTATGACGTTTCTGAAGCCCACAAAAAACGTTATAAAAAATTGAATCACAGGAAATTGAATACTGACGCTTCTATGGTAACGTAATCAACTATTTTTTGGGGGCTCCAGAAACGGCATAATACTATCAATCTTCTCTGAATCAGGCTTATGATACCTACCGTGTATTCTAGTTTCCGTGGTTCTAACTGGCATTTTTTCACAAATTGAGATTTTAATGCATTATGGTTCTGTTTTACTTTTAGCAGATGTTTTTCAAAGTTTCAGTTGCAAATTATAAGTAGTTTTTTTATAAAGCAAAACAATTAGGTTCTATGTCCAAAAAGACCAAATGCAAAATTCAAGAAGATTCCATTTTGTACTTGGAATCATATTGATCTAGAAAGCCTCAACATAAAATTCAACAAAGTTCTATGTGCTACATGGAACCTTTGTTGTTGCAATTTTACTCTTTTGTACTGAGAACATGATGGTTGTGATAGGCCTACCCTACGGTACGTCAAGAGTTTAGCTTCTCTTCATTTTATTCTGCTCTACTTTTTGTTCATTATGGAAATTATTGATGAAGATAAGATACTACTTCGAATGCTTGATATTGATGGGCATAATATAAATAGTAATAAAAGATAACAATAATATAATAAAAAATATATTAAATATATAAATTATTCATCATCAGCATATTCTATTCAATTATAGTCTTGAAATTTGTTCATTGTTTTATCATTAAATACAAATATTAGAATTCAAATGACTATATTAATTTGTAAATAGGTTTTATTAAAATTGATGAATAAATTTATCTTATACAATTTATTGTTTTTGTAATAAAATTTACTTTAATGGATCATTTGTGATAGATCAGACAAAATCCAATAAGGTTTTAATCAAATGATAGAATTTTAATGCATTACAAATCAAATCAATCTCGAATCATAAAGGTCCTATCTAAGAACAAGAACCGTGTTCTTATGAGAAAGCGATTTACTAGATCATCATGGTTCCAGCTTTAAGATGGAACATTGTTGAATTTAACTACGCCACAGCCACATTTATACCAGAATGTTAATAACATTTGTTAATAACTTTTTTATTGTGAGTTAGTTATATAATATACTAGTAGTTCTGTGAATAGTGGACCTCACAAAGTCACCCATGGATGGGGCATTATTCATGAAGGGAATACTGTTGAGTTTCATTAATTGCATGCGTCATTGCATGCAATTAATAATAAACTCGACAGCTGGTTAAGCATGAATAATTCTATAGTGTGAGTTCTCCTATGTTTAGAAGTATGAATGTATATAGTAATATTTTAGTATGGAAGTAATACCTTTTCCTTTCATATTATCCTTAAAATGCAATATTTCAAGAAACCTTACATATATATCAACGCGCAATTCCTGTCAAATTTCATTAGAATCTATTGCCGCGTTTTGTTGTAAATGCGGAACAAACAAACAGGCAAACAAACATAAAGAGAAATGCAAAATCGTTGTCTTGAATCTAGACCTCACTTACGTTCGGCCAAATACGTTATTCAAAAAAGTTATTAACATTTCGGTGTAAATGTGGCATTGGTATTAGAGCAACAAGGTTCCACCATAATTTTAAAAGTAATTTTTTACCTACATCCTACATAATGATAACTTTAAAAAATGTTTGACATATTTTTTATCTATTTAGAGTACGAAAATTCATAAAAACACACATTGAATATTTTAATATCATTCCCTTCATTTACTGCAGTACCCGATTTGAAATTCTGGTCTCTTGAAAAGTTGAGGATTTGGCATTTAGAACCCTATGTTTCAATCCCTCAAATTATTAATAGAATCATATTGGATAATACTGTACGGTATATGAATATTTGATAATATGTATTTATGAGTTATTTTAATTTCTCCACTACATAGATGATTGTCCTTTTGTTCTTTATAATCAATTACTTTTGTACTAAGTTTCTTTCACTTGATGTTTCTCATCATCTTTATTTTTTTACATTTACATTTTTCCTCTCTAGGTTTCTCTTGCCAAGTACACAAAGCAATCGAATAGAATTAATAATCTATTGCGGAAGACATCGGCATCAGCCCCAAATAGTGATATTAACTTTACTAGGAAACGTACCAAAAATTTGTGTCCCTCAATATAGAATTGTTCTGTACTCGAGAAATTGGCGAGACAACGCTTTTTGTTAGTAAAGAAAGAGATAACAAGTCATAATGTGTGTGTAGGCAAGAGACACTCAATGATGGTTAGCTGTTGCATATGTTACGTACATGTCCGTGGCCCGGCCATGAAAGAATTTCATAAAACTAATCATGTCAATATTAAGTACCTATTAAGTACTATTTCGTACCTCCAATCGTGGAATTATTACCTCAAAATTGAAGGAGATATCCAATATCATAACATGGGCGGGCCAGCGACATGCCTCCCCGGCCATGGCCGAATTTGATCAAACTGATAATGCAAATTGAAAGTACCTATCAAGTACTATTTAGTACTCTAATCTCGGAATTATTACCTCAGAGATAACGGAGATACGGCAAGAAAATGACAAAGGTCAATGACCTCTCAGCCCGGCCATGTTTGAATTTGGAAAAAATGACTATGTAGATCTTAGGTACCTATTTCGTACTATTTCGTACCTCAAGAAGAATTAATTTATCATAAAAAATAGCCGAGATATTGCACAATGAAGTTTGGGGTCAATGACCTCTCAGCCCGGCCATGTTCGAATTTGGAAAAAATGACTATGGAAATTTTAGGTACCTATTAAGTACTATTTCGTACCTCCAATCACGGAATTATTACCTCAAAGGTGACAGAGATATTCAATATTATAAAATGGGCGGGCCAGCGACATGCCTCCCCGGCCATAGCCGAATTTGATCAAACTGATAATGCAAATTAGAAGTACCTATCAAGTACTATTTAGTACCTCCAATCTCGGAATTATTACCTCAAAGATAACGGAGATACGGCAAGAAGATGACTAAGGTCAATGACCTCTCAGCCTGGCCATGTTCGAATTTGGAAAAAATGACTATGTAGATCTTAGGTACCTATTTCGTACTATTTCGTACCTCCAATCACGGAATTATTACCTCAAAGGTGACAGAGATATTCAATATTATAACATGGGCGGGCCAGGGACATGCCTCCCCGGCCATAGCCGAATTTGATCAAACTGATAATGCAAATTAGAAGTACCTATCAAGTACTATTTAGTACCTCCAATCTCGGAATTATTACCTCAACGATAACGGAGATACGGCAAGAAAATGACAAACGTCAATGACCTCTCAGCCCGGCCATGTTCGAATTTGAAAAAAAATTAGTATGTAAATCTTAGGTACCTATTAAGTAGTATTTCGTACCTCAAGAAGAATTAATTTATCATGAAAAATAGCCGAGATATAGCACGATAAAATTCAGGGTCTATGATCTTCAGCCGAGGCGAAGATCATATGGAAATAGTCTTGCCAAGCAAAGAAGACCCTCTGGCAAGATGAGAAAATGACTCCAGCTCGGTCAAAATTGGTTCAAAAAATATTATTTTGGTCTCAAATTGTAGATCAGAATGTTTCCTAGGATTGAGAAAAAATCAATCATTTTTATAACCAATATATACCGAGCTGGAGTAATTTTCTGATCTTGCCAGAGGGTTTTCTTCGCTTGGACAGACTAGACTATACACCGTATACGGAAGCTGTATTTAGTCTGTCCAAGCAAAGGAGACCCCCTGGCAAGATGAGAAAATGAATCCAGCTCGGTCAATATTGGTTCAAAAAGTATTGATTTGGTCTCAAATTGTAGATCAGAAGGTTTCCCAGGATTGAGACCAAATCAATCATTTTTTGACCAATATAGACCGAGCTGGAGTCATTTTCTCATCTTGCCAGAGGGTCTTCGTCGCTTGGACAGACTAGACTGAACACTGTATACGGAAACTGTATATAGTCTGTCCAAGCAGAGTAGACACCCTGGCAAGATGAGAAAATGACTCCAGCTCGGTCAATATTGGTTCAAAAAGTATTGATTTGGTCTTAAATTGTAGATCAGAATGTATCCAAGGATTGAGAACAAATCAATAATTCTTTGACCAATATGGACCGAGCTGGAGTCATTTCCTCATCTTGCCAGAGGGTCTTCTTTGCTTGGACAGACTAGACTATACACCGTATATGGAAGCTGTAAATAGTCTGTTCAAGCAACGAAGACTCTCTTGCAAGATGAGAAAATGACTCCAGCTTGGTCAATATTGGTTCAAATACTATTTGGTAGGTCTCATATTGTAGATTCAAATGTTTCCTAGGATTGAGACCAAATCATTAATTTTTTAACCAATATAGACCGAGCTAGAGTAATTTTCTCATCTTGCCAGAGGGTCTTCTTTGCTTAGACATACTTAGAAGTGACTTGCGAATTAATTCACATAATAAAGTTAATCAATTATTATATTTCTTGATGTACAATCTTAAAACTGACTTCGTAAATATCAACTACCTGGTTTCAAGTATATTTTAGCCCCAATAAGATAATAAGTACCTCAAAATATACCATGAAAATTTGAAAATTTCAAATTTTCGTGGCCCGGCCATGAGCAAATTTGACAAAACTGATTATGGAAATATTAAGTACCTATCAAGTACTATTTAGTACCTTCAATTAAAAAGTTGATATCTCAAAGGAAAAGGATGAAATTAAGATTCTTAAGTTTGATGCGTATCCAACCCCACTAGACGTTCAAACTGTTGGGGTTGGTGAGGAGAATCAGTAGTAGTAGATTGCCGGTTCTGGCGCACCTAAAGGACATTGCATCCCAAGGTCACTTTTGACAACTCATCCAACCTAACATCACCACAACCTCCTTCCTCCCACCACCAACATTCCTCCCTCCATCACCCTCACCACCACCCCACCCCCTTGCAGATGACCATCATCCATCACCCCCCTCACATTTTCCATTGCAGATGAGCAGTGTATAATTACTAAAACTGTTAGTGATAGTGATGATAGATGTTGGTGTATATAATCCAATTTCAAGGACAAAAGAAGCTTGGAATGTTGTTGAAATCCTTAGAAAGGAAAAGAAGAGTGGAGAAATTGACATGACAAGCCAATTCATCACCTTAATAACATAACCACAAGAAGGGACCATGTGGTAACTGTACAAATTAACAAGTCATAACAGTATTAACAAAATACAGAGGGGAGACTGTATGAACACATAGTAAAGAAGAGAATTCCAGAAAAATAAGTATGGTATAGGAAAAGAAAAAACTGCAAGACACTATTGTACAGATAATACATTTACAAGGAAACAAATAATTTAGAGAAACCCTACAATATTGCACCAATAATGAGTCTTTTAAGAAGTCTGAATTGATAAGCAATAAATGAACATTGTAGAGGCCAGCAATCAGACAATACCAGACAGTCAGGTGGCATACAAGATAAGAGCCACCAGCTGGCTATTACAATCCATTTCCTTATTTTCAAGTCAGTTCTCACTCCACTTTCCTAAGTGAAACAACACTAAATTTCTTTGCCATAACTATAACGTGCAATACCCTATTTGCACCATCTGGAAACCTGCAGGTAGTACAGTGTATGCCCTTATTTTTTGTTCAACAAACTGGTAAGTCCTTTTCAATATTTTTTATTATTATTATTGAAGATAGTAAATAAAATTTGCATTATACAGTCCATTAATTTGCTAAGATCACCCAAACAAACATAACATTATTTTGTGCTGTCAGAGAATCAGATGGACTGTAACAAAATGTTACATGCATTAAGTTAATCAGAACAGTTATCTTGTTTTTGAAAATACAGTTCCAACAAACAACTGCCTCACTCTAATTTTGCAATAAGTTCGAGTGAGATAGAGCTTGTTTGTCTGTTATGTTGATTTTCCATATTCTACAAGTACTTTTTACTTTGATAAAGAGTCTTTGTGGTCTCTCTATTTCTCTATCCTTTTCTTACGTAGTTCTTTTTAGATGACTTGCTATGTTACTCTCTCTTTCCTTCTCAAGATTCAGACTTGTACTTTTTGGTAGGCTTTTGATCTGATTCTATTACTGCTGCTTTGCTCAAGTCAGTCTGTCCACAGAGTTGGAAAGATGCAGACCACTTTCTGTTCAAGTAAATTTTTAATGATTCTTCTCCTAAGTTTCAGGATGTCTTTATTTGTAATTTTTAGTATAAAGTAACAATAAAATAATTTTTTTAAGAATCAAATTTTCCAAAGTTCCTGTAAAATTTATTATTTAATAGTAAAGTTAGTCTTCTGTTATTGTCAATAATATATTCATCTGAATGATGGATTACTGTATTCAAATCCGGTTTTAAAAGGTAACTATAAAATTTTATCTAGTATTTTTGTTTGAAAATATTTTGTACAATTAGTATTTTTAAAATGTAAAATAATAATTTGAGTATATAATCCTTGTAAATTCCAAATAATATAATTTGAATTTTTCATTATTGAAATTTAAAGTTTTTATCATTATTCAAATTATTCCATTTGAATTTTCGTAATTTTGAGTAATGTAATTGTTAGCAATCTCATTATATTGTAACAGGTTCTGTTAAATTGAAATTGTTCAGTTGTATTATGAAGTCTCTATTTTCTGAGTTTATCTGCAAACAGAGTTAATAGGAAGTTCATAAGGAAACTAAATTGGTTTTATATTGTTTTTATCCTAACAGCAGTTCTAGCTTTACCCACCAAGAGTTCCATTGATTTTCCAGCTTTACCCACCAAGAGTTCCATCAATTTTCCAGCTTTACACACCAAAATTCCAGCTATACCCAGAACAACCTCAACCTTACCAAGATGTCCAGCAGAATCCATTCAATACCACATTTACAGGATGGCAGTTTCTGTGTAGTACAGAAATTTCAGCATTTCCAGAGGTAACATTCAGTTTATACTAATGGTAGACTCCAAGAAATCATACACAGAAGGAGTTAGGCATTTCAAAAAAAGTATGGTCATATATCAAAAGTAATCAATGAAAATAGTGAAGTGTTGAAGCTGCTATGTATCAGAGTGAGCGCTCTCTTGGGAGCATCCTATATGTAACTGTTTCAATTTCATACTTTTCAAGGACAGTACAGTAGAGAGTAATGTACAGTGCAGTACGTGCAAGTCAATGTAAAAATGTGTATTGTGTATCAATCAACATGACGTGTGTTATAATAAATAATCTTCAATTCACAAAGTCTACTCAATTATACAGTCCACTATCATAACCAGAAGTGAAAAAGTGATTGAAAGCATATTTCTTCAAGTGTTGGGGCCCCACTTCTACAAAAATTGAGGGATTTGAAAATGTCCATTTACTGTTTTATTTGTTTCTGTTTTACATCATATGGTTTCTATAGATTCTTGGGTAATTCTGTTCTGTCAATTTTTGATATTTCTTTTTATAATATAATTTGGAAATTTGATTTTTACTTCCATCTTTTTAATTATGAATAACCCCTTTGTCAGACTTAGTATATTATGAGATAAGAGTTGATTGCTTATTGAATTTGATAGTTTGGTTAATTTGTTTTCTTGAATTTAAATAATTTCTGCCATTTAGAAATTGTGAAAAGATTGACAGAAATTATTTTAAATTTGAAGAGATAATTAACTAACTAATAAATAAAAGAAAAATCCCATTACAGGACTTTATAAAAACTGGAAATAGTGTGTAAAATCTGTTACAGATAAGGGTATACAGCAAAGCTGTTGCCTCTCTCCAACAAGAACAACTTGAAGAATCTTTCAAGAATCTTTCAAGGATAATTTGTTAAGGAACCCCCCATCTTTTGTAAAAGTTAATATATCTTGGCAAACTATAGCATATTGTTTTAAGTTCTTCAAGACGGTTGAAATGCATAATATATCACTTGTTGAATTCAAGTGCTTTTAGTTCATTCTGATGTGCCAAAAAAAAGTCAGTACTATTTGTGTTCAAATGCGTCATGGAAGTCATTGATTGGAAAAAGTTGCATTTTGGCTCATTTTTTATCATTATCATTTCATTTGATATAAAATTATAATGGAAGAGGGGATTATGTTATACAAATTGAGCCCAAATATGACAGACAATTATTATCTCCAGAGGATCTTGGAATATACATTTCTAGCTCATCATACAAAATTAAAAACTGGGAAAGGTGAAATATTAGTTTCTCACAAATATACCACTATTTAAATCAAATCTCGGTCCTTGTTCAAGATAAAGGGTTCAATTTGACTTGAATCTCTTGGAAATGTTATTGGCTAGGATAAGTATCAGGGATCTGTTCTCTATCTGACACTTTGTTTTTGCATGAATTGCAAAAAACTAAAAACAGAACCAAAATTAAGTTGTTTTCTTGTCACTCTGTATTGTGCACACCTCAGAATCCATTGCAAAGTTATATTGGACTTATTTGGGATGCCCAAATTAGATTGAGACGATTTCCAGCCTCACATTAATTTTTTTGGAACCAGAAGTCAAATTTGCCTGAACTATATACCTATTACAAAAAACTTACAAATTTTTGAAAATTCATAGCTTGGTACTCATTGATTGTAGAAAAATTAGATGGATACTATCCTCTTGTGAATTTTATACCCAAAACAATAGAATGATTATTTTTCACCTTAGAACATTTCCTTTCAAAGTAAATTGAAAAAAAAAACTGAAAAAAGGAACCAAAATTCTGCAGTTTTCCGGGCACCCTGTATAAAATGGTACTCAGGATCCGTTGAATTTGCACATAAGTCTTACTTGTAGTGCCCAGAGTGAGTTGAGATTATTTCCCAATCTCTATTCACCTTCTAGGATCTAGAATTTGAATTTTCTGGAGCAATTACTATGAATAAAAGGGGGTGAACAACAATGGGCTGTAGGGGGTTGTTGCACCAAAATAGCACCTGGCAACATCCAGATTCATAATCAGCATGCTTTTCTGAGTAGGAAACCGTTGAGAAAGTGTGGTCCTTATATTTTGCATACTAAACTACCTCCAGCCCCTGGTCTATCAGATGATATACTTTCATTGAAGTCAGCTGAGATATTTTAGATAGGTTTTAAGGTAAGTTTTTCTTTATACAAAACGGTTTAATGGTTGACCACAGGCTAACAACAAGTGCTGTGATTGGCTACAGCTATTTGACTGTAGCCAACCGTTGGACCGTTACCTATGAAGGAAAACATTATTAAAATAATTATAGAGACTGATGCCTGGTTTTCCAAGCACCCTGATGCCGACAAAGAGCATGACTGTGTCCACTGCATTGCTGACTTCCTTGCGCCAACTTTAGGAATTGACGCATAATCTGAACGTACCATGAATACAGAGGGAGAGAGTGAGTGTGTGAGAGAGAAGGAGTGATGTTTTCTTTGGGTGAGGAGTATATTGTTCACCTTCCTTGATTTTTTTGTAGAAGAAGGAAACAATCATTCTAGGCTAGCCGAATGAGGGTGGATAACAGTGGCAACAGGGCTCACCATTGCCAGTGACCTTGGTCATTCCAATGATCTGTGGGCAACTATAGTGATATATACATCCTGTTTTAGATCAATCATTCTTTTAACAGGAGAAGAGGTCAGCCAGCAACAGTGATTATTCCTCAAGTTTATTGTTATTCTTCAGGTAATTTTGAACTTTGTTCTAGTTGGAGAGAGGCAACAACTTTGCTGTACGCCTTTATCTGTAACAAACAGATTTTACAAACTATTTCCAGTTTTTATAAAGTCCATCTGATTCTCTGACAGCACAAAATAATGTTATGTTTGTTTGGGTGATCTTAGCAAATTAATGGACTGTATAATGCAAATTTTATTTACTATTTTCAATAATAATAAAAAATATTGAAAAGGAATTACCAGTTTGTTGATCAAAAAATAAGGACATACACTGTACTACCAGCAGGTTTCCAGATGGTGCAAATAGGGTATTGCGCGTTATAGTTATGGCAAAGAAATTTAGCATTGTTTCACTTAGGAAAGCAGAGTGAGAACTGACTTGAAAATGAGGAAATGGATTGTAATAGCCAGCTGGTGGCTCTTATCTTGTATGCCACCTGACTGTCTGGTATTGTCTGATTGCTGGCCTCTACAATGTTCATTTATTGCTTATCAATTCAGACTTCTTATAAGTCTCAGTATTGGTGCAATATTGTAGGGTTTCTCTAAATGATTTGTTTCATTGTAAATGTATTATCTGTTCAATAGTGTCTTGCAGTTTTTTCTTTTCCCATACCATACTTATTTTTCTGGAATTCTCTTCTTTACTATGTGTTCATACAGTCTCCCCTCTGTATTTTGTTAATACTGTTTTGCCTTGTTAATTCGTACAGTTACCACATGGTCCCTTCTTGTGGATCAGTGTCAAGGAATTCTCTTCTTTACTAGGTGTTCATACAGTCTCCCCTCTGTATTTTGTTAATACTGTTATGCCTTGTTAATTTGTACAGTTACCACATGGTCCCTTCTTGTGGATCAGTGTCAAGAGATCAAGAATCAAATCTTAGGGAATTTCAAGTATATTGTGTGCATGAAGAGGCATCTGGTTGAAAGGTTCAACTTCCCAATAATTGCATGTATTAAGGTGATGAATTGGCTTGTAATGTCAATTTCTCCACTCTTATTTTCCTTTCTAAGGATTTCAACAACATTCCAAGCTTCTTTTGTCCTTGAAATTGGATTATATACACCAACATCTATCATCACTATCACTAACAATTTTAGTAATTATACACTGCTCATCTGCAATGGAAAATGTGAGGGGGGTGATGGATGATGGTCATCTGCAAGGGGGTGGGGTGGTGGTGAGGGTGATGGAGGGAGGAATGTTGGTGGTGGGAGGAAGGAGGTTGTGGTGATGTTAGGTTGGATGAGTTGTCAAAAGTGACCTTGGGATGCAATGTCCTTTAGGTGCGCCAGAACCGGCAATCTACTACTACTGATTCTCCTCACCAACCCCAACAGTTTGAACGTCTAGTGGGGTTGGATACGCATCAAACTTAAGAATCTCAATTTCATCCTTTTCCTTTGAGATATCAACTTTTTGATTGAAGGTACTAAATAGTACTTGATAGGTACTTAATATTTCCATAATCAGTATTGTCAAATTTGCTCATGGCCGGGCTGAGAAAATTTGAAATTTTCAAATTTTCACGGTATTTTTTGAGGTACTTATTATCTTATTGGGGCTAAAATATACTTGAAACCAGGTAGTTAATATTTACGAAGTCAGTTTTAAGATTGTACATCAAGAAAATATAATAATTGATTAACTTCATTATGTGAATGGACTCGCAAGTCACTTCTAAGTATGTCTAAGCAAAGAAGACCCTCTGGCAAGATGAGAAAATTACACTAGCTCGGTCTATATTGGTTAAAAAATTAATGATTTGGTCTCAATCCTAGGAAACATTTTTATCTACAATTTAAGACCAAATCAATACTTTTTGAACCAATATTGACCGAGCTGGAGTCATTTTCTCATCTTGCAAGAGAGTCTTCGTTGCTTGGACAGACTATTTACAGCTTCCATATACGGTGTATAGTCTAGTCTGTCCAAGCAAAGAAGACACTCTGGCAAGATGAGAAAAGACTCCAGCTCGGTCCATATTGGTCAAAAAATTATTGATTTGTTCTCAATCCTTGGATACATTCTGATCTACAATTTAAGACCAAATCAATACTTTTTGAACCAATATTGACCGAGCTGGAGTCATTTTCTCATCTTGCCAGGGTGTCTCCTTTACTTGGACAGACTATTTACAGTTTCCGTATACAGTGTTCAGTCTAGTCTGCCCAAGCGAAGAAGACCCTCTGGCAAGATAAGAAAATGACTCCAGCTCGGTCTATATTGGTCAAAAAATTATTGATTTGGTCTCAATCCTAGGAAACCTTCTGATCTACAATTTGAGACCAAACTAACACTTTTTGAACCAATATTGACCGAGCTGGATTCATTTTCTCATCTTGCCAGAGGGTCTCCTTTGCTTGGACAGACTATATACAGCTTCCGTATACGGTCTATAGTCTAGTCTGCCCAAGCGAAGAAGACCCTCTGGCAAGATAAGAAAATGACTCCAGCTCGGTCTATATTGGTCAAAAAATTATTGATTTGGTCTCAATCCTAGGAAACATTCTGATCTACAATTTGAGACCAAAATAATATTTTTTAACCAATATTGACCGAGCTGGAATCATTTTCTCATCTTGCCAGAGGGTCTTCTTTGCTTGGCAAGACTATTTCCATATGAACTTCGCCTCGGCTGAAGATCATAGACCCTGAATTTTATCGTGCTATATCTCGGCTATTTTTCATGATAAATTAATTCTTCTTGAGGTACGAAATACTACTTAATAGGTACCTAAGATTAACATACATATTTTTTTCCGAATTCGAACATGGCCGGGCTGAGAGGTCATTGACGTTTGTCATTTTCTTGCCGTATCTCCGTTATCGTTGAGGTAATAATTCCAAGATTGGAGGTACTAAATAGTACTTGATAGGTACTTCTAATTTGCATTATTAGTTTGATCAAATTCGGCTATGGCCGGGGAGGCATGTCCCTGGCCCGCCCATGTTATAATATTGAATATCTCTGTCACCTTTGAGGTAATAATTCCGTGATTAGAGGTACGAAATAGTACTAAATAGGTACCTAAGATCTACATAGTCATTTTTTCCAAATTCGAACATGGCCGGGCTGAGAGGTCATTGACCTTAGTCATCTTCTTGCCGTATCTCCGTTATCGTTGAGGTAATAATTCCAAGATTGGAGGTACTAAATAGTACTTGATAGGTACTTTCAATTTTCATTATCAGTTTGATCAAATTCGGCCATGGCCGGGGAGGCATGTCCCTGGCCCGCCCATGTTATAATATTGAATATCTCTGTCACCTTTGAGGTAATAATTCCGTGATTGGAGGTACGAAATAGTACTTAATAGGTACCTAAAATTTACATAGTCATTTTTTCAAAATTCGAACATGGCCGGGCTGAGAGGTCATTGACCCCAAACTTCATTGTGCAATATCTCGGTTATTTTTCATGATAAATTAATTTTTCTTGAGGTACGAAATAGTACTTAATAGGTACCTAAGATTTACATGGTCATTTTTTAAAAATTCGGACATGGCCGGGCTGAGAGGTCATTGACCTTTGTCATTTTCTTGCCATATCTCCGTTATCTTTGAGGTAATAATTCCGAGATTAGAGGTACTAAATAGTACTTGATAGGTACTTTCAATTTGCATTATCAGTTCGATCAAATTCGGCCATGGCCGGGGAGGCATGTCGCTGGCCCGCCCATGTTATAATATTGAATATCTCCGTCAATTTTGAGGTAATAATTCCACGATTGGAGGTACGAAATAGTACTTAATAGGTACTTAATATTGACATGATTAGTTTCATGAAATTCTTTCATGGCCGGGCCACGGACATGTACGTGCATATGTTCCTAGAAAATCATGTTCAAGTGGCGAAAACATAATAAACAAAGACAGAGAAGAATTATTTGTATTCTCTATTCTCTGCCGTTCGCTTTGTCACTCCATTATCCCTACTGATACGCTCTCACTCACTCTTTTTGCCACACACGCTCACTATCTCTTGACTGTTCTACAATATTATTTGTCACGTTACCTCTAGTTCTCCTTCAAGTGGAGTTAACAATACCCGGCGGCAACCCTTGATCTTCTGCCTGAATAATTACTAAGCCTATATTACCTAAATATTACCAGCCTCATAGGCGTAATTTAGGGGGGGCACGGGGAGGCAGTTGCCCCCCCAAACATTCCCGTTGCCCCCCCCCAATAGTCCAGTCAAATCAAGCAGCAAAATTAAAAGTCTAGGCCCCAGCTGAAAATTTGCAGATATGATCAGAAAAGCGCGCTGAATAACATACTAAAAGACCCTAAGAGTCCCAGTTTAAATTCATGTATTATAAGTCGAATTTTATAGAAAAATTCCAATTTTCAGATTGTAATGGTACTGTGTGTACCTCCTCGTTGAAAACAGAACATTTTTACATTAGAGTGACTCGCAAACGGCAATCTGTGGGCGCAAAAATCTGAAAATTATAATGAAATGTAGAGGAAATCTTCCTCTTTCAGATGGTTGGTAATTGAATTCCAAGATCTGAAAATTGGAATTTTTTATGTAATTTGACATAACTTACAATGTATGATTTTATATCGCCGCCATGAGGATGATGAGCTATCACAAAATCCGAGTTACCGTTCAAAAGTTATAAATATAACTTGAAAAATAGGGGATGCTGTTGAATCCTATGATAGTTTTGTTTGTTTGTCAATGGCGCAACAGCCCTATGAAGGGCCTAGGCCTACCAGCTGATTGCCAGTTTCATATCCGCCAAACTATACAGTCCATCCAAGCAAAAAACACACTCCGGCAAGACGGGAAAACGACACCAGCACGGCCAATAACGGCCCAAAAGCCATAGATTCTCAAAAGAACCCCACAGCCCCCGAGCCAACACCGACCGAGCGAAGCCGCCACCCACCCCGCCAGAATGCCCTCCCAGCCCAAACAAAAAATACAGCAGGCGAATAATCATCAACCAGGTTAGAGGTAACGTGTGGTTAGCACGTCGATCCTCTCAACCATAAGCCAGTCTTCACAACCAAGTGAAGATGCAGAACACCTCTGAATAACATGCAGTTAATCAGTTGGAGTGTAATGCAACAATTACTATTCCTCCAGAAACGGGAAACGACTGACTGTCTTTACTAACGACAGCCAATCTCCCAAAGGAGGGAAAATCCGAGTTACCGTTCAAAAGTTATAAATATAACTTGAAAAATAGGGGATGCTGTTGAATCCTATGATAGTTTTAGTCTCATAAAATTGCTCATGACAGCCTAGGGTCTCAGGAACCTAATTCCAGAAATATAAGCAAATAAGTTATCCCAATATTTTCAGTAAGTTTTTGTGTTATAATATGCAATTTTTTTGGTTTTTGGGGGTGTAAGTTATTTTAAATCGCTGTAGTTCAAAAAGTGTGAAATTGGTCTCGAATGGAAGAAAAATGAATTTCGCCAAGAGAGATTTGAAATACGATAATGTACGGGTGCTCAATTTATAGTTACAAACTTTATGAGTAAAAAAATTTCAAAATATTAATCCTATGAAAAAATTACCAATTTTTAAAATAATTTTATCTCGAAAATATTCAATGATACAAAGTTGCAATTAGTCTTATTCTTCTCAAAATTTAATTGTATACAGAGGAGTACTAATCTTTGAAACTTAGGGCTGTTTAAAATAATTGAAAAATAAATAAAAATCAGAACACCCTTTTAAAAAACTTTATAAAATTATTGAAACACAGACATGTTTCGGCACATTAGGCCATTATCAATGTTGATATCAATTAACAATGGGATTGTTGATATCAATTAACATTGATAATGGCCTAATTTGCCGAAACATGTCTGTGTTTTATAATGTTTTTTTAAAGGGTGTTCTGATTTTTATTTATTTTTCAACAAAGAAGTACCTATAAAATTTTCTCGTCCAGCGCCATTTTCTGATCATATCTGCAAATTTTCAGCTGGGTCCTCAGACTTTTACTTTTTTGGCTTAATCTGATTGAACTACAATATGATTTCAAGATTCTCATGTTTAAGAAGAATAAAGAACTATTCTCGAAATACAATAGGTCAGGATAGAATATCCACTATAACCAAAATTTACTATCTAATATTATAAAACCATTTTAAGACTATTACACTTTTCAATTAAAACTATAAATAATTTATAAGATCAGATTTAAATAAGTTAGACACATTGATTCTTCAACTGTAATTGGTCATTCAGTTTTGTTTCATTCAAACCTGATTTCTGAGTTTGTGCGTCATTTTAGATTTAGGCTGTTTATTGACTGAACACGTTTTATTCAAAATTAAATCATCTACAAGTTTCACCCACAGAAAAGTAAGTTGAAGCATCAGGTAACCATTTTAACCTTCTTTGAACTTGAAAAATACTGATTATTATCATATGTTAGCAAATATATATCAATATCCATAATAATCACTGCAGATCCGAACTTCTAACCAGTTCCAGTGACAAGTTCTCAGTTCTATAGAAAAAGTATTTTTCATGTACTTAATCACACGACACAAAGCTATCAAATTGTAGACGATTATTCACATTCAACAAGATTAGTCTAGTTTTTAATAAAAAAAAACTTATTTAAAATGAAATTCTGAGACTCAGGGATTTGAGCTAGATCCCTGTACTTGGTCTCATTTGGAGATAATAAAAAAAGAAGGTTCTAATCTATAGCGATTTCTCTTACCCTCGAAAAAAATTGCAAAATTCCGTTTGAGATTTCAGAAAAACTTGAAAATCACTCTCTTTTAATTCCAACTGCTAAAAAATACTGCTCAATAATCGACTTTGGCATGAAGAATACCTTAAATTAATGTGAAATTAATTCCTCTTCCCAACAATATCTTCAAAATTCAATTTTGGCAAGTGATTCTTGAGATGTTGATGATTTAATGACTGTAAGTAGGCCTACTAGAAAAATATCTAAAAATCTATGGTTTACGGATGTATATAATATGTTTTGTATCTATGTCTATGTATCTTCTTCGTGGGACACTCTGTCTTTCATCAATATTTTATGCTGAAAAATAGTGATTTCGGCATTTGATTCACCACAAAAAAGGCCTCCTAAGACAGTTTTAAAGTATACTTTCACAAAATTTCCCGGGGGGAGGCCCCCACCCCCGCTTGGCTGAGGAGGTACACCCCCAGGTCCATTACAGCCCCCAGTATTTGATTCAGTTTGGTATTGAAGTAGATTATGTCTTACATACATTACAGCAGAATTATCAGTGATCAGTAAACCACTACCCAGAAGCAAATCTTGACCCTGCTTGCCCCCCCAATGAAAATTTTGAATTTACGCCCCTGACCAGCCTATTGACCAAACCAGAACTTTCTAATTCCAACCACACATTATTCTTCGAGAAGAATGAAAAGGGTCTCATTTGTCATAGATAAAAATTCCATTGTTACAGAAACTGCTTCTTCTTCCTGGGAGAACAATATACCTGCTTATTCTATAACGAAAGACAATGTTCTTTCATAACCTGGTGAAGGTTATCTGTTAGCAAAGATGTTATAGTCTGTAAAAGCAAATATGACCCTCTGGCAAAATGGCAAGAAAATTACTTCATCTCGGTCAATAATGATTAAAAAATTATTGATTTTGTCTCAATCGTAGGAAACATTCTAATCTACAATTTGAGACCAAATCAATATTTTTTTAATTCATTTTCTCATCTTGCCAGACAGAGGGTCTTCCTTGTTTGGACACAGTGGCGTAACGTTTCCGAACCGGGCCCCCCCGCAAAAACAAATAATCCGGGCCCCTTCTTCCAAAATCTTACTTCCTTTTCCTACCCCCCCCCCCCTATTTTTAACCCCCTTCTCCCACAATTTCCTCAATTTCAATCATTCAACTCTCTAAAAATGTGAATTTTTCATAGATTGGAATTCTGAAAGCCATAGGCTAGCTATTAAAATTTTATTTTTATTTTAGTTTATAAAATTCATAATTCTATCGCAAACACAACTCATTTGAATCACTTTTTACTTGACAAATTTTGCGGACACGAACGTGCATCCAGTATTGCGATTTGATAGAAACTGAATTGGAATCGCAAATGAAATAATGAATTGAGTAGGCGTTATCATTCACTTCCATATCATTTAATGTCGACTCTGCCACACTATGTGCTCAGGAATTCAATGGAGAAATAATTTATTTCCTCTAATGTTTACCCGAAGAAAGAGATAGAAAGATAAGGAGCTATTCTACATTCCTAATTTTGCAATCATCATAATAGAAGCTTACTACCAGTAGACAATTGAATGATAAAGAGTATATCTGAACAACACTAACTTTGATTTGTTGATGCATAATTTCTTTCTTAAACCACATTAGTGCTTATGACTGTATATGCCAGAATAGGAATCATGCTTCTCTTGATAAATCGATACTTCAATTTCATTTATTTAGAAATCATGTAATATGCTCTAACCTAGACCCCCTAGGATCCCGAGTGATTCATTTTTCAAGAAACCTATATTTTGTATTTGGGCCCCAGCCCGGGCCCCCAAGAGCCCCGGGCCCCCCCGCGCCGCGGGGGCTGCGGGGGTGTACGTTACGCCACTGTTTGGACAGACTTATGCCGGCCCATTTCTATAACTGGGCAAGATGCACAGTTGACCAGGGGCGCAAGAGCTCAGGAGATCATTTTTGTAACTGTGATTTGAAATGATGTAGGTATTGCAAAGAGGGCTCAAAACAAGAGTATTCATAGTGGAATTAAAAAAAAAATTGTTTGGGGCCACTTACGTGCTGGAGTTCCTGTCTATGTTTTCGAAGGAAAAGGGTAGTCTGCCCACACGCGCTTTGAGGGTTACATTCTGCAAGCCTAAAACCTGATATTCTGTACATAGAAATTATTTTATTTTTTGACATTATGCTCAGTGGTTATTGCTGTTTCAATCCGCAATATCCAAGATAAGTATGAAGGTGTTAAGATTCAATCAATGAAGCAATTAATTTATTAATCTCGCAAAATTCAAATTCAAAATTGTTTATTAATAAAAAATTATATATTCCCAAAAATATAAGTATTCAGATAAAATGATTATTCTCACCGCATGGATGATTTGTCTGTGTGCAGGGAGGAAGATAATAAAAGACTATAATGTTGTACGCAGGACCTATACAGTGCACTAGTGAAATAAAATGATAAATTGCCTAATAGTACAATTAAGTTTATCTAAAATGATTCTGCAATTTTTGTCGAAGACTTTACCAACTGAGATAATGTATGAAAATACAATAATTGTTATGACCTTCAGACTATTTGTAATATCATAATATTTGTCAGATTTATACCTATTTGTTCCTATCAGCTTCAAAACTCATAGGTCGTGATAATAATTTATGTACCGGAATCTATCATGCTCTTGAAATACTCTAATTTTTTTGAAAATTCTTAGTCTTGTTGTAACTTGATTCTATGAAGACGAATAATTAAAATGTAATCCAATTTACAAGTCTACAAAAATTATCATAAATATCTGACAAGATAATTTTGAGAAGATTATGAAATTGTTATCTGAGATTCATGAATTTTCTTCAAAATACGATTAAAAATGTATAAAGAATAATATTCAATCTTGAATAATTTTGTGATTGAACAAGCAATTTCATCTTAAATCGTGCAATAAAATTATAAGTTTGAAGCCTGTCGTATTTAACGTAATTCTTTAATGCAAGGCGCTATATATAGTCACAGAGAAGGAACTTCTTCTCTGTGATATAGTCCAGTCAATAAAGCCTGTCCACACCGGTATAGAGTGCATGAAATATCCCCCAATTTTTGACCTCGGGAATTTATTTAGACTAGTTGGGAGGTTAGCATAGGTACTGAAAGTCCCCGGACCTAAGGGGTGAGCATAGCGCGGGAGGGGGTTGTAGAAGGTACAATTGTTTTGCATAAAACCCAAAAACGGTTGGTCCTAGAGAAAAATGCTCTGATTAGAAATTGAAGAGGACTAAAATCTGCGTCGACTGAAAAAAGAAAACGAAAATCGGCCGAATAGAAATTTTTCCACATTTGATCAAAACTCCCATTTTTACAAAATATCCCGAAAAATTGTCCCAAGTGCTTTCAAATGTGATGTAACTCATGAAGAAACAATAAACCCACTACCCTCTCACCCTAAAAGTTGTCGAGCATGAGAAGTAACTTATCAATATTGTTATTTGACCTACTTTTTGGAAGTTGAACAATCACTTTTCCAAGAATGGAATTGCTCCAAATTCAGCTACAGGTGTTTTTTGTTCATATTTTGATGCTAAAATATACATAAGAAGTGATAACTATATTCAAGGTGGTGTTTGGTAGTCTATATGGGTTTATGAGGGTGAAGCCCACATGAGCTCATAGGCTTGTGCGTGGGTAATGAAATGGATGATAGATGACGACTACTTTTTTAATGTAGTCGGGACCGACGGCTTATCGTCTCCTCCGAAAGACGGGGTGGCCGTATTTATGTGATTGTGCTGTGGTCAAAAATTGTTTCCCCGCTTGGGACGAATCAGGGTCCACCTGGTTATCAGACCGGCGCTTTATCACTCCTCCAACGAGCCACCCCATAGATAATAATCAAGGATAATAATCTAAGGACATCCCTAACTTTCGTAAAGGTGAACGGATCTTAACGAACTATAGCTCATGGTTTTCAGCTTCAAAAGGCAGTTCTATTTCATATACTATATAATCAATTGGGACAAAATTGAAGAATTTCATTAACCTAATAAGTACTTCAAGCTTATTCCTATATACCAGGACTTTCTAAATGCGACTTCCTAGTCCTACCACCAATAAATTTCAAGATGGACACATTAAAAATTGTGTTTTCCCGGTATATAGGAAAAAGCTTGAAGTACTTAGGTTAATGAAATTCTTCAATTTTGTCCGAATTGATCATAGTAGCCTATATGAAATAGAACCGCCTTTTGAAAAAATTCAGTGAACATGAGATGAAAAATTATTTGTTCCAAGATAATGTTCCCGAAAAATTTTACATTATTATTCAAAATTTCATTATTCTATGATTTTGAGGCGGACCAATGTGTACTTTACTGATCAACGCTTATGAAAATTAAGCAATTAAATCAACCAGCTAGAAGCTTCTAACTTTGATTATTATACAGGACTACTATAAACGAATCATCGGATTCTAAAAGACTGTATTTTGAAAAATATTTCACATGAAGTGATGAATGATACATGAAAATAATGAGAAAATATCCGAGATTTTCGACCTCATCCCTTATTCATAAATACTGCCAAAAGTGGAAAAAGGTACCGTATTGAAGTACAATGCTGTGAGCGAGAGCTACTTTGTCAGAAAGGTCTTATATTCATTTTTCACATTTTCTCTAGTTACTCTGTCCGGCGACAAACTCACAGTATCAGTACATGAATTTATTCATTCTACGATTTCAATATTTATTATTATACTGATCTTCCCAATTCTAAACGTTTCTAAATTAATTGAAATTTCAAGTATAGTAATGTGAATAATAATAATATAGTATTTATGAAAATTTATTGGAAAACTTTCGATTACACGGTATCTTGGCTCATAGGCCACATAGAGACTTCTGGATTTTACTAACTGATTGCTGCCATCCGACACTACAATTTGAGCAGCAATTTTATTGGTGTTGTGTATCCATTATTTTTTCACTTTAAAATTTAAAACTCAATAAAAATCACTTATAAATGGAAATAAACTTACTTACATAGTAGTTACTATAGTTTCGACCTGTTGTGTGGTCATCTTCAGACTCATGAAGATGCTGAAACTATAGTAACTACTATGTAAGTAAGTTTATTTCCATTTATAAGTGATTTTTATTGAGTTTTGAATTTTATTGGATTTGGTATTAATTAGTTGTTAAATTGAATAAATTAAATTTAAAGTGAGTCTAGTTTGCTTGTACCGTGCATTTACCGTGCAAATGTGTATATATGTATGTATCTGTATTTATGTATCTATGTATCTTGTGTATACATGTACCGTATGTATCAGTAAATCACGTGTTTGACGAATTCCATCATAACTTTAATTTTTTTAAAGAATGTGTTCATCCAGCTGTACCTTACACATGAGGATATTTTTTTATTGTTGATGAGTTTTCGAATTGGTGAAATTTTTCAATTTTTCAAGTGTTTTCTTTATTAGTGTAGGTATTGATTTATTCAATTCAACCTTTATAAATGAACCTTCTCAATTAAAAATTTTCTAATAATTTTTTGGGATCAATTAATAATTTATCTTAGACTTCTGCTCCAATTGGTTTAGCAACCAGTTAACCCCAAAGATTCTGTGTGGTTCAGGACTTGAATCTAGCAGATTTTGTAGAAATTTCTTAAATTCATAACTTTATATGAAAAGTAAATAGATAAAGATATTTTTGAAAATGATAAAAACTTTTTAAAATGAACTAAAAAGAAGGAATTGACTTCTTTGATTACACTATTGGTTAATAGGAATTCTTTCTCTCATACCTGTGAATATAATATGATAAAAATATTATTACCTATCTAAATAAAGTACCGTATTCAAGTACAACTCAAACGATAAAAAAAGTTGTGGCTAAAACTAAGTAAACCTTCATTATCTATAAGGTTAAAATATTTTCTGAAGAAATACTTGAAAACTATAGTTTCAAGCCACACTTTTTATAGTTTGAGTTGTACTTGAATACTTTATTCAGAGCTTTATAAATACTTTATTTATCTATGAATAATTTATTTATTTATGAATACTTTATTCATATAGTTTATGAATTGAGTTCTTGTTATAGCACGATGTATAAATTTTAAAAATATGTAAGTTACTCCTATTAGGTTATTATGGTCTTAACTTGTATTTGTTAACTCAATTTCAGTGTAACTTCACAGAATAGTTTATGAATTGAATTCTTGTTATAGCACTATGTATGGGCTGATAGGTACCTACCACGGATACTATAACATTGTATTCCAGTATCTGTGATAGGTAGCCTACTGTATAAGTAATCCACAGTTTTATAGGCCTAGTTACCGGTAGTCAACATAAATGTAGGCCTAATTAATTATAGGCGCATATTTTTATAAATATTGTATGCCTATCTTGAGTTGTGTAAATATTAAATTTTGTCAATCCTAGGCCTGAATGTTTTGTCTTCTCCCAATTAAATTCGCTATCCTTTTCCAATTGGGTAAAAGTGAAAAAATACAATACTGACTTGAAAATGATGCTCACTTATTATGTGAGTTGCAAGTAAGTTATCAGAAACAATTTGCAACAAATTCTGGAACAGATTGCTACCACACACACTGCTCAGGCGCAAAGTGCTGTATGTAGACCAACAGATAGGAGAAGAAACTGAGTACACTTGTTTCCATCATCTACAGTGGTTAGAACAGAATAAGCAGTACAGTGACGGTGCTTATCACGTTTCCTCCCCCCCCCCCCCCCCCTCTCTCTCTCTACCAGATCAACACTCGAGGAGAAGGAGAGACGCCATTCTTTGTCTAGTCGTCATTCGAGTCTCTACCGCTCTCGTCACCTCGGTAACGGTACGTAAACCCGCAATTTCTGTAATTTTCGTAAAACCCTCGGTCCTCCAGTAAACCCGCAAACCATAAGTGGTCCAGTCCGGGCCGAATATTTTGTATCAGTGTTCCTATATTTATGTACATACAGTTTTCTGAAAAGAGTCGTGTCAAGTTTTCAAAAAAAAAATAGTCTACGTTTCTCAAAGTTGTTGTGATTCTCTTTTGATGTGCCTTTTAATTAATTTCAAAGTGTTAGAAATCAATCTCCATAGTGTTGAAATTTACGAGTGTGATAGGGAAAAATTGATTATAATTTACATTTATAAATTCGTGTTTGCTCCAATTCTTTTGTTTCAAATCGTGTTTCAATTTACAATCCAAAACGTGCAATAGAAATTGTTTGTGCTTCGCTTATCTTTCTTGATAGCTTATCTTGATAGATTGTTCGTTGCCTTCACCATCTCGGTTTCGGATTTTCGAGAGCGTTCGGTTCGGATCGTGTTCGTGTTCGTCTGGAGAGAGCGCGAATAGGAGCGGTTGCGAGCAACCACCAGAGAGCCTTCATCTGGGGAGAGAACGGGACGGAGCAGTCGACCTGCGCAGGCGCAAGCAATCTTCTGCGACTGCGCCGCTACCACCATCCGTCACCATCCAGGTTAGAGAGAGAGAGAGAGAGTGTACGAGAGGAATGGGTGAGTGAAACAAAGCACAGAACTTTCTTCCCTCCACACTCAATTTCGTTTCGTTTGCACTGTACTGCTATCGTGCGCTCGACAAATAGTAGACTATTCTAACCTCAAAGATTGTTTACGTCCGTCGCAATGGCAGATCCACCGGAAAATAGCCTAACTGAATCTAATATTAATACATCTGTTCTAAATCAGACTACAACGGACAATTCTAACACTGTTCAGTACAGATTGTTATCGAATAAGCGCTTAAGAATTATTCAAAAAATAGAATTGACTTTGAAAAATATTCAAGGTGAAATTTCTCAGTCTATGATCACAAAAATCGAAAATGAGTTCGGCCTTTTCGAGACTATTAGCGAGCAAATATTCGAATTATCTGTTATACATGAGATTCAAGATAGCGCCCTGGATGAAATTCAATCCAAATATGATGAATTGTATCCACGTTTTATTCAAATGTCTAAACCTCAAACACCGTTACCGTCACCGGTACCCACTAGTAATATTGTTAAATCAAATATTCAATTACCTCGAATTCCACTCACAAAATTTAACGGAAATGTAAGCAAATGGAACGAATTTCACAATAATTTTAAGTGCCTTATACATGATAATGAGAGTTTGTCTGTTATTGAAAAATTCCATTACTTAAGATCAAGTTTGACTGATTCTGCATATGAGAGTATTTCTAGCATTCCTTTGTCAGAACAAGGCTATTCATTAGCATATAATCAGCTACAGAACCGTTATCAGAATCCACGTATTCTGTCAAATTACTTTATTGATCAAATTCTCGATTGTAAGAGTGTTATGAAGGCTGATTATAATTCAATTAGGCAGTTTATTGATGTGAATCAAGCGGCAATTGAATCTTTAAAGGGTCAACAAATCGATGATCATTTCGATTTTCTAATATTAGCGATTATGTTGAGAAAGATTGATATGAAAACTCGCTTCGATTTTGAATCTTCATTGTCTCATGATGAAATTCCGAAATGTCAATCCTTACTTGATTTCTTAATTAAAAAGTCGAGAACTATTGAACTTGTCAATGCTACCGGAACATTCACAACGAACAAATCTAATTCTTCTATTGATAAACCAAAAAGGTGTTTGGTTCTAGTTTGATAGCTGCAACCACTTCAAATGCAAACTCGGACTTGGGAAAACCGATCGTGAATAGAAAGGCTAATATCTTGTGTAACATCTGTTCTTCAAAAGATCACAACATCTATTCATGTCCAAAATTGGTTCAAATGTCGATCAATGAAAGATATGATGCTGTTAAGAGATTAAAACTTTGCTTTGCTTGCCTTGGCAACCATCAAAGAAAATCATGCCAATCAACTAAATGTTGTAAAACTTGTAATTCTTCCAGCCACCACACTTTACTCCATGCTGATAAAAAGACGTTCAGATCTGGGCCTGCTGATCACTCTCCAATTTCGCCTTCTCGATCTAATGTGGAAAATTCTACCTCTAATATATGTAATACTAGCCTTTCTGCATCTGATTCATCACACTGCTTGCTGGGTACCGCTCAGATTATTGTTTTTGATGCTTTTAATCGTCCACACCGAGCTCGTGCAGTGATTGACTCTGGATCACAAATCACTGTTGTGACGAAAGAACTCATGGACAAGCTACATTTGAAACCCAAATCTTCTAGTAGAAGGATAATTGGAATTGGTTCTCGTACGTCAAACACATACGGAAATGTTGATTTGAGCATTTCATCTAGATTTCAACCGCATTTCAAGTTGAATACCACTGCTACAGTTTTGGCAAGTTTAACCTGTAATCAACCAATTGTAAATTTCAACGCAGAGGACTTTCAAAATTTTCAAATTTAAAACTAGCGGATGAGAAATTCTATGAATCATCTAAGATTGATCTACTATTAGGTGCTGATTGTTTTGTTGAGATTTTATGTAGCCAGCATACCTTATTGAAGTTTGAATCTGGGCCTCATGTGTTGAACACAAAATTTGGGTGTGTTGTTATAGGGAAAGTTAATTCTATCAGTCAACCTGAAACCGCTGTCGCATTTCTTACTAGTGTAGAACCAATAAATGAAATACTACACAAATTTTGGGAAACCGAAGAGGTTCTTACTCCCGCTCTTGAGGATCCTTCACATAAATATTGTGAGAAACTTTTCACTGAAACTACAAAGCGCCTTCCTACGGGCCGTTACGTTGTAGCGCTACCTTTCAAGGAAGAAAATGTAAAATTAGGTGACAATCGAACCACTTCTATGAAAAGGTATTTCTCACTTGAGAAAAAATTGGCATCAGACAGCACTATGCGCAAACAGTACCATGATTTCATGCAGCAGTATATTGATCTAGGTCACATGTCAATAGCACACTCTCCTTCTGACTATGTGATCCCACACCACTGTGTTTTCAAGGCTGATAGCAGTAGTACAAAGCTAAGAGTTGTTTTCAATGGGTCAGCAGCTTGCAGCAACGGATCAGTTTTAAATGAGGTATTGCATGTCGGCCCCAAAGTTCAGAATGAGCTATTTCAAATCTTGTTGAATTTCAGAACGTACAGGGTTGCGGTCACAGCTGACATAAAGATGATGTACCGTCAGATTCTTGTGAGAGAGGAAGATAGACAATTCCAACACATTTTTTACCGCGCTTCTCCAGATGAACAATTGAGAGAGTTTGAACTGAACTCTGTAACCTACGGTCTATCTAGTTCAAGTTTCTTAGCTCAACGTGCCGTCACTCAACTTGCAATTGATTATAAGGATGAGTTCCCGCTCGCATTTCAAGCTGTGAAGCAGGATATGTATGTGGATGACGTCGTAACCGGTGCTAACAGCATCTCAGAAGCCAAATTGTTAATTACCCAGTTGAATGACCTGATGGATAAGGGAGAGTTGCAATTGAGAAAATGGGCTTCAAACGAATCAGAGGTGATTAATGATTTTCCTGTTGAATTCTTAGAGAATCCACTAGTATTCTCTGACGAAACTCAAAATATCAAAGTATTGGGTTTTAGATGGAATCCTTCATCCGACAGCTTTTCGTATGTTGTAACCCCATTCACCGAAAATCCAACTAAACGTTCTATTTTGTCGTATATTGCGAGATTATTCGACCCTCTTGGCCTTCTTGCACCGGTTGTGTTTGCATTCAAATATTTCATGAAGTTGATTTGGCTTTCAAACTTACAGTGGGACGAACCGTTAACTGATGAATTAACAGCTCAATGGAATAGTATCACCGCTTCAATAATGTCACTGTCTGAAATTAAGATTTCTCGTCACATTGACGTCACGTTTGTGAGTATTTCTCTGCTTGGCTATTGTGATGCGAGCCAGAAGGGCATTGGCTGTTGTATCTACCTACATGTAGCATCATATAATCAATTTATTTCTATGAACCTCATTGCCGCAAAAACGAAAGTAGCACCTGTAAAACCACATACAATTCCCGATTGGAGTTATGTGCCGCGCTGTTGCTATCCAAGCTATGTAATCGCATTGCACCGTTGTTTGAAAAATGTATTACTCGCCTACATTTGTATACAGATGCAAAATTGGTCTTAAACTGGCTAAGAACACCCCCTCATAAGTTGAAGATATTTGTCAGCAATCGTATTACTCAGATATTGGAGCTAACCTCGCCAGAAAACTGGTATCACGTCTCAACTGAATCAAATCCTGCAGATTTAGCTTCGAGAGGACTCTCATCTAAAGATATATTAGAATGCTCGTTGTGGTGGAACGGTCATCAATCCTTTCATGTCACCCCTAGCCAGTGGCCAATCTCAAAGGTTGACCAAGTTGAGGATTTAATTGAACTGAAACCGCAAACATCTGTTCTTACAACTTCAATGCTTGAAAAATCACACATTCTTAAATGCCTGGAAAGACAATCGAACGTTCATAAGGCCACTCGTGTTATTGCTTACTGTCTGCGTTTCATTTCAAATTGTAAGTCTACCACTACAAGGTACAATCTTCGAGGCCGCAAAGTACAACCAACTTCATCACAAGTAACACCACTTTCTGTAAATGAATGTCGAAAATCACTAAGAATAATGGTGAAAGTTACTCAAGATTTCCATTTCAGCGAAGCCATTGATTCACTGAATCACGGTAAACAACCGCCAGTAAGTCTCTTATCTCTCACACCATTTTTGGATGAAGCAGGACTCTTAAGGGTGGGCGGTCGGTTACGCAACCTGGCGCTTGCATACAGTATTAAACATCCTATATTGTTGCCTAAAAAATCTCATTTGAGCACTCTTGTGTGTAGACAAACCCACATTGATAATATGCATGCTGGACCCAGAATCACACATGCATTGGTCTGCCAAAAGTTTTGGATAATCTCAGCACGTTCATTAATTAGAAGCTGTATTCGAACTGTGTAAGATGTACTCGCATGCGGTCGCGCCCACGTCAACCTCTAATGGCTGATTTACCTGACTTCAGAGTAAATAAATCTGCTATCTTCACTCACGTCGGAATTGATTTAGCTGGCCCATATCATACCAAGTCCAGCCCATTGCGCAATGCTAAATTGTACAAAGGATATTTAGCATTATTCATATGCTTGGCAGTTAAAGCAGTGCACCTGGAATTTGTTTCTGAATTAACAACCAGCGCATTCCTCGCCGCTTTCGACCGTTTTGTCGCAAGAAAGGGATGTCCTTCACATGTATACACCGATAACGGTCTTAATTTTGTCGGTGCTGCACGACACCTCTCTGAAGTGGCAAAATTCTTATCAGAAAAGTGCTCTGAACTGACGGACATGTTCAATAAGCACGAGATAACTTGGCATTTCGCTCCTCCTGCCAGCCCAACATTTGGAGGAATATGGGAGAGCAATATAAAGTCAGCAAAAACCCTGATTAAAAATCAAATTGGAGACAGTCATCTGACAATGGAAGAATACTTTACTATCTTCGCCAGAGTTGAAGCTATTCTAAATAGCCGTCCACTTCTTGAGCCGTCTCCTGATCCAACTGAAGATCTGAATTTTCTGACCCCTGGTCATTTCATTGCTGGTCGTCCTTTGCTTCATGTGCCGGAATTTCCAATTGATGGAAAAACCTCAACCTCACAACGCTGGACTCATTTGCGGCAGATTGTACAAGGATTTTGGCGTAAATGGTCAACAGAATATCTGAACACACTCATGCAACGTAACAAGTGGAACAAGTACTCGGAGCCCATTAAGGTTGGTCAAATCGTCCTAATTCAGAACTTGAACACTTCACCAACTGTATGGCCATTGGCAAGAGTTGAAGCGCTCCATCCTGGCACCGACAATATCACCAGAGTAGTGACACTTCGCACCGCTAATGGAGCAATGAAGCGCGCTGTCAATCGCATAGTCGTGCTTCCAATTAATTAATATAAAATATGTGAGGTGATTTACAACACATAAACTCTCGTGTATAATAGACTAGTGTTGTAATAGACTCTTTTCCAACTTTTATTTAATGTTTTCATTATTCAGTGTTAATTAAAGTTTCTCTACAAGTATGTGAACTCTATATGTTAATTAAATTCCGTGATACGTAATTTGGTGGGCGGAATGGTTAGAACAGAATAAGCAGTACAGTGACGGTGCTTATCACGTTTCCTCCCCCCCCCCCCCCCTCTCTCTCTCTACCAGATCAACACTCGAGGAGAAGGAGAGACGCCATTCTTTGTCTAGTCGTCATTCGAGTCTCTACCGCTCTCGTCACCTCGGTAACGGTACGTAAACCCGCAATTTCTGTAATTTTCGTAAAACCCTCGGTCCTCCAGTAAACCCGCAAACCATACAGTATACAAAATCTTCTATTTAATAGGCCTACCGTATAATATATAGGTACCTAATAATACAAACTATGTAGTGGACCATATATTGATGGTCTAATTGATCTCTCAATTACAGATTACTCATTACTGTAATGACATACGGTAACTTGAGGGAAGAGATGTGAGAAGAGGTCATGTTCGTGCACAAAACTGGAAATGATAGATAGGCCTACTTCTCGAAAAAAATATATTCGATGTCAAGAATTAGCAGAATTTAAGCCTATTATTTTATAAGCCTATTACCAGACTTTCTAGCCTACTTAGCGTACATGGCTTATCAATTAGGTAGCACATTATCATTAGGTAAATTAGGTGGCACATTTAAAAAAAAAATGAAATGCTTTCTTTCTTTGTTTATTCTTTTCTTTCTTCTTTTAAAAAGTGAATATATTAACATTAATTCATTGATTTTTATTAAATACGGAATAATTTCCGTATTGGACTCAGAGGAGTGTGCGTGAATGAGTTGTTTCTCAGCATACGCTGGTCAAAAATTCGTGCTGCATTTTGAATCGTGGCTCGTCGTGCACGTGTTTGAGTGCGTCCCAGCTTACGCCAGGCCTAATTCTTAGCTCTCTCAGGACAGTTGGCGAGCTGTCTGCGAGAATACAAAAAACGTAAGTAGCCACAGCTATACTAATTCGTTAACGAAGACAGATTCGGACTGTCCTGACTGAGCTAAGCATAATAAAATTAATTTTCCAACTGCCTAACTTATAGGCATCAGCTAGGCCTATATGAATTTTTTTTAAAAATTCGTTGGTATTGTTATCATATACGTCTGAAAAAACGTCACACACCCAAATTTTTATTCAAACCTTCCACTTCGACTGGCTTTGGCGCGCCGCTTTGCCATTGGCCAATCATTGTGCCAATGCATATGGTTCGCAGGAAACGGCGGGCTTTTGAATTTGAAGGCGGCCTTGAATCAGATAGACTGAAAACAGCCATTTGCTCTTTATAGTGAATGCAATCATTAGATAATTACAATATCATCATTTTTGAAATTTACGTAAAAATTTGCTTGTCCAAAAATCAATAGTGATAATTTTTGGATCAAGTTAATTTATGTTACTAGTTGAATTATATGACAATATGTTATCAACAACTGATTCACAACAATGAATGTTGTAAAAGTCTGACACTTGCTCTCTTTGTGTTCCTCTCTTTTCTTTATTGGAATGTTTGCTAGAATGCTTTTCTAATAATTCGAATGTTTAAAATATTTTGTAGTTAGCTAGGTTCAATCAATCGGGATATTTCCCTTTGAACTTCAACATAAGTAACTATTTTACACATTATCAAAAAACCACTAGATAGGTTAAAATTCGTTAACTACTGCTATAAGATTTGGTAATAATTTTGGATACAGTACAATAATATTGGGTATTAAAAATAAAAATATAGGCTTCCTGAATCAGGAATTCACTGCAAGTGCCTATTGATTCCACTGAAAATATTGCAATGTAAATATGTACTAAAAAAACTAATTTTAAAAATAACTGTGATATTTGTTAAAGTTGTTTGTACATTTTCACTGGTGGAAAATCTTTGGTACTGTTTGACCAATAAACGTTTAAAACTATTTTCCATTTCATTTTCCTTGAATCATTTTTTATATTAATATTAGATAGTTTTTAGCACTGGAAACTCTTCTATATGATTTGCATTTGATCGGTAGTCTTAATTCAGGCTACGTATTATTCAATTTAATCATTGCCACTAAACAGAAATCAAACATAAAATTCAGATTTCAATATTAGCATGACAAAAATTACTACCGTATATATTCAGTTATTAACACAAAACATGTATGTACAAGGAATTTGTAGCAGGTTGCAAAATTAACTGTGGCTCAAATAAATTAATTTTCATCCACTTCCACACGAGCTAGAGCATAGCCACCTTTAAAAAAGACTATGGTCTTAAAACTGACAACCATGTAGAGTAGGAGTCGGTCCATTTGAAAGAATTGAAATCATTTCTCAATCAACTGTTTTATCAGAGAGTTTCTCATGTGCGTTCTCACATTTGATTTGCTACAAATCATATAGCTACACTGTCAAGTCACGAACACTGTGGACTACTCTTGGATGGTTAACCGGTATTTGGCCAAGTACACATTGGCGAGGTGGAACTACCCGTAAGGGTCTCCCCACCATTAAAAGCAATGAGAATATTTTTATTATCTTTTGACATAATTGTCTATTTTCAATCTTATCCGCTAATCTCTATCACAAACCATTACAAAAAACACGTAGGCTACAAGGAATTCTAAACCAATAAGGTTTCAACAAAATATTTATAATTCAATAACTTACATAAAGAGATTCAAAGTTGGCCAGAAATTTATTTTCTTCTTTTTAGTTGGATTTAAAAATGTCGATTTTTAAAAGTTTTTCAAATATATTTATTATAGAATAAACAAAAAAATTTTAAGTAAGTATTTGGTTATGTAATAAGAAATTGATAACTCGAAAAAATTCTTTATGAATTCATTCTTGGTTAGATTTGAATTGTGAACAATAAATGCGTGATGAAATGACAATAAGCAAAAAATTATTGATTAAAATTCGACAATAGGAGAATATAATGTGCCATTATTTAAATGAATAAATTAATTTCAAATATAATGAATTGAAACTCATAATAGTTTCAAAAACAAAATAAATAAAAGTATCCTTCATGGAGTTAAACGTATTTTATAAATGCACTGAAATTTTTCGGTTCTCAGAACATTTAAATGAGTCACAATGATAATATTATTTATTGCGTTGGAGCATCCATAACATAGTCATATATGAAAAATTGTTGAGAGTTGAGTAATCATAAGCCTAATTTTAAAATAAAACTGAGATAGATGTAGGTTATGTGAAATTATTCATGAAGAAATAAATTTCCTTTCCAAAAATTAATAAATTTGTAATTCTTTAAGGGACATAGGCGTACGGTATAATAGCCTAATTAAAATTTACAAACCAAAAGTTATCTTTTCATAAAATTCATCACTCCAGACAGCCCGCCAACTGTCCTGAGAGAGCTGAGAATTAATAACAGTCATTCTCTAACCGCCTAACAGACGTCAGCTATTCATGATTAATTAGTTTATGACTCAATAATATTAACGAGAATACTTTGGGAAAATCACTGAAATACTGAATTGTATCATTGTAGAAGGCTGTATCATTTAAATTGATGATACAGTACCATTTCAGTACTTGATACAGTATCAAACGAGTATATGATACTGTATCCTTCTTGTTCGTGCCCCGATCTTGTTTTGGAGTTTTTGAACTTGGAGTTTGTGAAACTGTGTGGCGGGTTGGTTTTGGAGCTAATGATCCTTGGAGTTTGTGACATACACCCTTTCGGAGGAGTGCCTCATTAGCTCCAAAGATCACAAACTCCACAATGTTAATTTGGGTTGCCGATGAAATTGGACTTGAGGTTTCAAAAACTCCAAAATCACAAACTCAAAATCCCGTTGCAGGCTGATACACAGTCAGCTACACCGTTGCACATCAGTTCTCGATCTAGATACAGCATGTTTTGGGGACGTTTACTGTGTTGCATTTTAAATACAGAATGATACAGAGCTGTTTTATTGCTAGAGGCTGGAGATATCAGATACCATAACAAAATAGGTTATGTTATGTTATGTTTAGTAGTTGAATCTCATTGATTATTTTCTGTTTAATATCCAGTTAACTTAGGACAACGAATTAACATTTGGGTGAGTTTTCAGCAATATTATTCTAGTTTAATATTAAGAACCCAATATTCTCATCAATCTGCATTTAAAACTTATCTGTAACTTTTTGAGCTTTATAGTAGACCTAATACTTTCTGTAACTTTTTGAGCTGTATCTGTAGCTTTTGAAATTTGGCAACAGGGATCATTCTCTCTTGTTAGAGGCATAAAACAGTAATTGAATGCTGAATTAGTCCAACAAATTATAGGCTACATTATACTTGGTGCTTGACTACGATAAGTAGGCTGCTAGCTTTACCTAACTTAGCTTTACCTAGCAATAATTTTAAGATTATTATTACTGTAATTTTCTTCCTTGGTGAAGAGCTCAAAATATACACTGTTAAAGTGGGTTCTGGCAATAGATTATCTTCAAATGCAAGAGTTGCTGCACAGTGCAGAAGTCTTTTGAAAAACTTGAAGTTTTATTCCAAGTGGATTTTGACATTTACTTGGTGGATTCTAGCATTAGGCCTACAGGTGGAATAATTTTGTCAAAATTCATGCAACTCATACAGCAGATACTTGCTCAATATTCAATGATTGAAATTTAAGTGTCAAGCCACAATAAGTAAATGTACGTTTATGAATTATTATTTCTAATGAATAGACTAAGTGTAATTAATTTCATCATTATTTTTCCAGGCAGTTCATTCTCACTTGGAGATTTCAAATTTGCAACTGGATTAAACTTCAAATATTTCCTCCACAAAGATACTGGATTCCTAACCAGTCAACATCATACTGCATTAAGTAAGTAAAGTGAAATTTTTTTTTAAACTGTGTTTCAATAAAAATCATTAAGGCTTCCGAGTAGTCAACCAAAATTCCGTAGTTGCCCACAACGCCCTCTACGTAACTGAACTAACTCCGGTACCTGCAGCTCTGTTTATTAAAAGCAGTCCTTTACTCGGCGGCGACCGGCCGCACAAATACAACGTTGCCAGTTTGTGCGCGCGATGCGCTGTTGCAAAATCTTCACGAAATCTAGCGTCTGCCGCTGAGAGCCGGTTCAAGATTGATTGACTGACGAGCGAAGAACCAAAAATTGGTTTGCTTTAATCATTCAACTTACACTTATTACGCCTTTGATTTTCTATTTAGCATAACTCTCTTTTTAGGTTGGGAACTTAAGAAGTTTTCTTTTTCTGATATTGATGATTTAATAAATTTTATTATGTTAAGTATATTAATGCATAAAATAATTATGGATGAAAAGATGAAAATTATTGATTTTTATTTTTTCATCAATCGGAATTATTTGAATTAGAACAAATAATAATATTTTTTTCAATCATTTACAGATAACAATTATACAATATTTATCTAAATAAAAACAATATACCTTCAATAATATTACAATAAACAAAAATCATGAGCAGTTTTTAGAATAAAATCGAAATATGGGTGTTTTATAGAAAAAAAATATTTTCCTCATTCATGAATAATTTATTCATTGATGTATACAATCAGATACAAAATGCATGATGCTGTATTATAAATATACTAACCCTATGTACAAATGAACAGCAGAGAGCAGAGTAAGTTAGAATGATTTTTTATATTGTGATCTTATTTAGATCTATATTTCTATTTAGATCTTAGAACAAAGCGTACCGGTACGTTTTTTTTCAGTGCTTTCCTGGCCAATCTTTCAAATGAAGTAGGTTTTGTTTATTATTTAAGCTGAAACAAACAAATTGTGTTAATTGTCATTAGAGGAATGCTGATTTTGCCTTAGTTTTCCTGTAATCCGCCATTTCAACTTTTAATGTTCTTGCATTATATTTCGATTGGATTATGTAATGTATTCTGATAAACAATGTTATTACTAGTAACCCCTAGGGGCTTAAAAACTCACGTGCAAACTCTCAAAGTCAACTTATGGCTTTGAGAGTTTGTTGAATTGCAACTTGATGATGAAATTTTGCAGGATATATTAGTTATGTACAGTATATTTTCATATACTAAATAAAGATGAATATGAATATTCTAGGATTCCTCAAATCCCGTAGTGAAGCAGAATAGGTTACAAGTTTGATGAGTGTGGAATCTTTGGGGATTTTTCCAGAGCAAATGATGTGAACGGCCTGAGTGTATTTCATTCCAATGAAGGAGCTACAATTAAAATTTTGATGAGCTTACAATATTATTAGAAGGTATAAATTTAAAGTTCGATGTTATAGTCCTGACAGAAACTTGGCTGGATCGGAAAGATACAATAATTAGGTTGAATAGATATGATTCTTATCAGTCACAAAAACAATTCAATCAGGACGATGCATCCTAGTGTATGTACATTACACTAATGATATTAAATCATTAATATTTCTTCAACTTGTGATGTGTTATTTTTTTAAACTTTTTTAATTCATTTATCTGAATAAATTCAATTCAAAAAAAGTCACTTTGAAAGAGATGAAAGTACAAAATCATATTTTCATTTCTTTTCATATCATTCACTATGTAAAATAAAATATTACAAATATCATAAAATAGTACAAATATGAGTAATCCAAATATTAAAAAATATGAGGGTTTAAAGAATGTGTTTCTTCTGAATTAGAAGATGATCAATTAATAAAGGCGTTCAAAAGTTGAAGCAACTTGTTGAACATACAAAAAATAAAACAGACGATTTGAGCATTAGTCATAAGTAGCAACTTCCTTTGCTCGTTCAAAAAACATTGTTACATTGTTAATAAATAATAATGATAAATGAAAATATTACAAATACTATAGAGTAATACAAATCAAATAGTATGATACAAATCTAATAATATAATACAAATCTAATGATATAATACAAATCTACATAAAGATACCAAGTCTACATGATAACATGTTATTACATAGTAACATTTAGTTTTTTTCGAAGATCAAGATTTGATTTCTTCTTTTCTTTAGCCTGCAAAATGTGATCGGGCTCTCGAATGGGAAGACTTCTTCGTTGCCTTGGATCGATGAGTTCGGGAAGCAAACATGTCATGTAGAAATTTTTTAATTTTTCTTTCATTTTCACTTCCCAAAACTCATCATCCCCATCAATTCTCAATGTCTTGAGACCTTTGGGGGTCCAAATGGCAAGGATACAGTATCGACGTTTGGTGATGTGAAGCTGCCCTTGAATTTGGTAAAAATAACAATGGCTTGAATTTAGTTCATAACTATCACTGATTTGGCTCTTTTTGAACATTTTACTTATCAAGCCAATCCTATTTTCAATCACTTCATCGGGTGTTTTGTCTTCTCCACTGGAAGGACACTTCACTTCCACAATGCCGTCATCCCCTATGAGGCCATCAGGAGAGGCTCCCAAGAATGGCATTTTCTCGTCAATAAAAAATCCACAAGGCTGGACTGTGACCCCAAGTGATGTCTCAAGCTGGCGTAGAGCATCTCCCTCGTGCATTTTCCCGTAGTCGACGGAATGCAGGTTGAGAGATGTGTAAAGCACATATATTTCTATTTCAGAATAGAAAATTCAACATCATATTTTTATCTCTCATACTGGTCATATAAAATCGGAAACATAATTAAACTTGTAATTTTAAACACCAAAACAAGAATTGAATAAAATATGAAATTGCAGACAAATTATTCTAAAACTGCAACTTAATTGTGAGCAAAGCACAAACGTACGAGCTTGATTCAACAAAAAAACCGTCTAGG